>JWHW01025813.1:561763-577271 GCA_000931545.1 Papilio glaucus
GCGTGTTCGCCACTTTCTACTAAAAATGTATCAACAATTACGTAGACAAGAACTCCAGGTCTGATTTGTTTGATAGCAGTGGTGATGCCGGCGAGCAAGCTGCCGCCTCCCACGGGAACAAGCACAGCGTAAACGTCTGGCAGCTGTTCCAGTATTTCAATCCCGATGGTTCCCGCTGCCGCTATTACATGTGGATGGTCGTTCCTGGATTATAATACGCACATTGTTTTACATTCATTAAATTTAACTCATACAAATGATTTTTTGCTAACCCATTAATATAATTAAGTTTGGAGTTGACAAGAATAGCACAAGCTTTTCTCTTTGCTTCATTTAAATCGTTTCCATGAACAATGACGTTTGCTCCATAATTCATACAGGCTTGTTGGGTGCGCAACGACACAGTGACTGGCAACACCACGGTCACGGGGATCTTTAAGTTTTGTCCCCAGTATGCTAGAGCCTGCGAAATAAAAAATGCCATTTGCCGTTGATAACTATATTTATAAATATTAAACTTTATTTTTTTTATTATTTACCATTGCCCAGTTTCCAAGAGACGCCGAAATAACACCGAGCTTCTTTTGTTCTGGATTTAGTTTATTTAAAGCGCAGTAGGCACCGCGTTCTTTATAACTAGGTAGTTAAAAATATCATTAATAAAAAATAGCATTTATTCAATTTAGTACTTGTTAAACGATTACCTTCCGGTTCGATGAAAGGTTTCTATTTTGTAGTATACCTCAACCGGGAAGAGACTATTATTTTTTGAAGCCTTGAAAAAAAATTAACGACTTTAATTCTAATTAATTTTTGGTTTCAAGTTGTATTCAATTGTACCAGTATAAGACATCAAATGTAACAACAAACCACAAGTGCACAGACTAAGTTGATTTATAGAGAAGAAAGATAAAAGGCATGTACTATCTTTCATATTACAGAGAACTATTTGACTTAGGTACCTGTTACCGTGGGCTTTCACTGCCGAAAACGTTCAAAAAAAAGAGAGAGAAATCGACATGCTTTTACGCCAATGGAAACCCAAGGTTACATGCACGCTAGACATGCTCTTGAATAGTAATTAGTAAAAAATATTTCTTACCACTAATGGTGAATATGAAAATTCTCGTTTATTAATAGTATTAGCATCAAGAATATCATTATAAGTAATTGTTTTTGGATATTCTTCATCACACCACGGATCAAATTCTATATTTTGTCTCTGAAATGTATTTTATTATAATATCAATTAAACGTATTTCGTTCGTGGATTATGCGTTTTACATATGTAAGGTATGACAATGATAATAAAAATATGAGATGATAGGTGCAATAAATTTATTGGTAGGTATCTATCTTGTCACATCACACACGCATAAAATTATTTGAACTAATCCCGCAGATTCAGCAATAAGTTTTGGTTATAGCTGCGGTTGGTGTAAATTTATTGTACTTGAATTTTCTAAAATAGTAATTAGCTCATAAACTTGGTCGTGAATGTAGGTTAGGTTAAATTACGTAATAATATATTTTTGTATGGGCCTACTAAATTTTGACAATATCATCATCTTTGTAATTCTGGTTTTGAAATAGATATTTATTATATATACAACAATTATATGAAGTGAAGTATAGTTTTAGAAAACTCACTGGACACCATTGATATAAACGTTTTATGAAAACGCGTTTAGCGAGTACGCCCGGGGATACGCCTAGAGATTCATTTTCAATAACAGGAGTTGCTGTGCTGCTACGAATTTTTGACATGTCTAATTTTATTGCATTTACTGATATTTACCAAACATTAGAATTTACTTAATCTAATATGACGTGTAAACTTTTAAAAAATTAACAGAGTTTTTACACGTGACAAAACGGAACATTTTTAATTTTTTTTTTAATATAGTTAGACAAAACCTTCAAACGATGGAGGGACAGCATATAAAAAAACAGGTAACGTAGGTCGAGTGTAACAAATATTTTAAGCACAACGATTAAAATACAAGTAACTATATTAAATAGTAAGTAAAATTTATAATAAAATCTGAAGAAATAATTATCATCGTTTGTGAATAATTTGAATATCGCCTGTACTAATAACCATCAAGCATGTGTGCCTAGATGTCTTAATGTAGAAAAATCGAGAGAAGTGTGGCAGCACTGTGCCAAATGGAAACCCGTATCTCTTATTTCTGCTTACTTTTATGAGCGCAAGTGATTATTTATTTTATCTTATAAATTAAAATAAATTTCTATTGAACAATGCGAATACCTAACCTAAGGTAAACCCTAAGCTTTTATGCCTTCTTTTATTGGCTCTGACCTCATGAGCATGTATTGATAAATAAATAAATCAAATTTGTTTATTTTAGACTTTGTCCATATACACTTTGTCCGTTCTCTGCCGCATACGTGAACATGTGAACGCAGCCCAGTGTCGCAGACTACGGTAGTCTGGCTCATCACGAATTTGTCCTATTGTTAATTTCTCTTTAGTCTTGGGGCTCTCTCGTACTCTGTGCAGAAGTGATGCGATAAAAAGTATAAGTGTAAGTGGCATCCTTAAATTAAAATAGTTCGGAATTAAATTTTCTATTTTTTCCTTTTCTCCAAATATAGTCGGTAGTGGACACCACTCCTTTAGGAGCCTCGCATAGGACGTCAACACCGCTTTATGGTTCAATAAAAGTAGTGTATTTGGCGATGTTCAATGAATGTGTGGTCACCGATCTTTATATTTAAAAAACGATCAATCACCTCAAAAGTCAGATTCAAATAAAATCACAAAAGATTGGTAAACGCCTTTATTTATTTGCTAAAGATTTTTAACATGCCTGCCTGAATTAACAGTATAATATAATTACTTCTGCATGCAGATCGGGTTAGGAGCGAGACACGGGCCGCGTCGCACGTTGGGTTTCTCCGCGCTTCCGCCCATCTCTTGGAAGAAGCATTCCTTGTAGGTTTTCTTAACGATTTCCATCAGCTCTTTAGTGTGATCCCATCCTCGTGTTTCGGCTATTATTTTCAACTATATAATAAAATAAAGTTTAAAGGTTTTTGTCATTAAGTTAGTCGTTCGACCTCAGGTTAAGTTAGTAAGAGATTGGATTTCGACGCACGTGACGGAACCAATAATGTAGTTTAATTTCAGTTTAAAAGTTTTAAGTTAACACATATTCGGCGATAAACGTACGTGCACATAATATACAACGGTTTTTTATAAATCAGACATATATAACTATGTCCATACAATGTTTAGTGTGGTACCTCAACGCTGTAGACGTCTCCCTTGACCCAGGCGCGTTCTGGGATGCAGTCGCGCAGCGTGACGCCGCAGCTGGCCATGAGGCTGCACAACTCGGCCATGCCGCCCGGCCGGTCGCTCACCGTCACCTTGAACTTCACCAGCCGCCCCTCGGCTGCCATCCCGCGCTCCAGCGCGCGTGCCAGGATCGTAGTGTCAATGTTGCCACCGGTCAGTATGCACACCACTCTATGGTAGTTTACTAATTTAAGGATATACGAAATATATAATTATAATCATATGATATAGGATGATATGATTATCATGTGTCATCATAAATGATGACCTTACAAAAGTTTTACTAAGGTTTTACATTTGTTTCCCAGTTCATGAACGATATTAATGAATTAATAATCATCATAAAGCTTATATTTCCCGCTATAGATAAAAATAAAAGTGAAATGCAACAATAGATGGCGTTATAATGAATATAAAATTCAATTAACATGTTGGAGGCGCCACCTAGAACCATAAAACTTCCTTTCCTGTTGTATACAATTGAATGTCTTTTTTAAAAAGATGTGTGACTGATATCACGCGAAATATTCGCACGGGGTGGCTAGTTGACAGCTTATTTTTATAATAGTAAGAACATACTTTTTCCCTTTCAGGTTGGGAAAGAGGCCAGCCATTAAAGCAGCGACAGCGGTCGCCCCGGCGCCTTCCACCACGAACCTCTCTTCTTCCACGATGTGCATTACGGCACGGGCTACCCAATCTTCTTTAACTACGACCTGATTTGGAAATTTTTGAGAAAATCTCATAAGTTTCATAGTTCATTTGCGATTTTTTACATTCAAATTTCTATTTGAGTTTTATAAATCAAGAACATATTACTATATACTCGCGCCTTAGCATTATACATTATTTGAAATGGCTTTGAGTGTGTACATATATTTTTTAGGAATGTTATTGAATTTTTATTAAAAACAAGTTCAATATTTTTATGAAATTTTATGAGCGAAGTTTTGACATTTCTTGTTACGTTTAACCAAAATATTAATTCATACCATTTTATCGACGACTCCTTTTAATGTATGAAAAGTGTTGACTCCGACTTTATTGACCGCCAGTCCATCGGCTATGGTTGTGTCAATTGGATAAAATATCCGATCATTTTTTCGAAATGATTCAACCATACTACACGTTCTATCTGTCTCTACGCCCTGAAAATATCAGAATAGTTATAATCCCACTTTTCATCCTATTTCCCATACTTTTCCTTAACAAGCGTGTCATCGGATCTATATGAGTTATACAGATCCGATGACACGTTTATTAAGTAGTTGTTGTTCTGATTGTTGGTGATGTTGACAGCGGTCACATAAGATCACGTGAGCAGCGTGCATGTTTGCCGTTCGATATGGTGAGCAAACATAGTGGTTACAAAGATTTCAAAATTCAAGAATCGCAGGATTGTAAAGGTTTGATAATTCATATATCCTGCTTATCTTAAATTGAAGTTATTCTTAGATACGGCATACATTTATGCCGTATCTTATACTATTAGCTATATTTAATTGTGTAGCTAATAAATAAGAGTATGTTGTACGCTCCGACTAATAAAAAGACACACTTCATTAGAAACACGTGATAAATTATCATAGTTGATAAAAGTGAACTGACGTAGATCTCGATACTGGGCTTGATGTGCTTGGCGCAAACGGCGACGCCGGCGATGAGGCTCCCGCCGCCCACCGGGACCACTATCGCGTCCACATCCGACACTTGCTCCATTATTTCAATGCCCGTTGTCCCTTGACCTTCTACTACGTTAGGATGATCATATCTAGAAAAGCAGATCGATATTTAATCATTGCACATGAGTGCTATTAGCTAATAATATTATCTTTTCGTTAAAACATTACGCAAAAATTAAATTGTTCAATTGACACCTATAGAAGCAAAACCAGAAACGTGAAGTGATTGTTCAAAACCAATTCTTAAAATTGTCCATGTTTACAAAAAATCTCGGTTTGAAAATAGACACAAGAGGTTATATGTTACATATATCTGCACATACCCATTCACATACATCATCTTCTTCTCTTTACTGAGTGTCATGGCGTACAATTTAGCGTCAGCAATAGCATTGCCGTGCAGCAGAGGTTTAACACCGAAATTCGTACATTTGGTGATCTTAGTGAGAGGCGTGCGCTGCGGCATCACCACCACACACGGGATGCCGAGCCGGGTCGAGTGGTAGCTCAATGCCATCCCATGATTTCCCGTACTGGCTGTAACTACTCCATTCCTTTTCTGATCGTCCGAGAGGAGCAACAAGGTATTGCATACTCCGCGTTCCTTAAAACTAACAAAGTGGTCATTATTAATAAACAAAAATGATTTTTTTAAATGTTAACGTTGAAATTACCATCCCGTGTATTGTAAGAATTCTTGCTTGAAATACAACTCCATCCCGAGTGTCTCGGACATATGAGCTTTCTGAAATGGAAAGAGAAATAAGTATAGATTTTTATCTGAATGAGACGAGCAAGCTGCATTGGAGATTTTGATGTGTGTGTTTGTCTCCGATAAATTGTGAACTGAACGAATCATTCACAATTTGACGTGTCTCGAAAGTTTAGATACTGTCAAAGTCAAATTGTGAACTGATATTTTCCTTTCGTTATCACGTTAGTTAATATAATAGTTAATATAAAATAAAGTTAGTTTAAGTTACATTTTATCTATATAAAATAATGCCTTAAAGATATTTATGAAAGAAAAATAGATTTGCTGCGTATGACAAGATAAATCAAATTGTAAATGATTCATTTAGCTCAAAATTTGTTGACAGTTTATAATATGGCTGATGATGTTCACAGTCGGTCGATGACAAATTGATGATAGTTGCGTTTGTATGCGTAACGGTAGGTAGAGTTGACGCACACAAGCACACTAAGCCGAGCGCTGCCATGCCATCGGCTTTCATATTTACGCTGGCAAGGGCTCGGGTTTAAATCGATCACAACTACCAGTATATTATGCCTGTCTAATCATGTATTCATAAATTTACAGTTGTGAAGTAATCAGCAAATTAATATGTAAACGTTCATACCACACATGGTGTTCTTACAACGCATCCAACACACCGACGCGAAGCAGCCAATATGTCCTCGTATTTGATCTTTCGTGGATTGGCCGGATCACAATATTGATCAAATTCTGGGTCCTTGAATAATAAACAACAAACACTAAGGCGCCATGTATTGTTGTCGCTCACATTTCTGGTTTGCCAGAAATGCATGAGTACGGCGCAAAAACATAAAGTTGCGTAGCTGACTTTAGACAGCAAGAGTCTTTCTAAGCACTTGTCAAAGGAAGGAGACTCAGATTTTACTTCTGTCAACGGTCGTGACAACACCTCTTGAGGCCCAGCCTTGAGTGATTATTATAAGTAGTCGTATATATCGTATATAGTGTGTGACATAATCGTTCTTCAGTACATCAAAACAGAAAGAAACTTGGAAACATTTTAACTTCAAGTTCCTGCCCATTAATTCTGAAGCAGACTCCGCATCACTTTCTCCATTGGTAAGAGCATTCTTTATTTGAACCCACCAAACTGGGTGGTACACATACCATTACATACCTAACCTTAATTCCGAGTCCAACAGCCCATTGACACATTTTGTAAACATTATAACTTGTTTGGTATCCAAACTTTACTTAAAATATCTACTCATATTTATTTCCTATTTGCGTCCTACGTTGTTTTAAATATTATGTTCAAAGGAATAATGCTTATACCGAATTGTTTATATCTTTTTAATAATTATATTATTACGACGACATGAGACAATAAAAAGAATCATAATGTATTCCTACGAATAAATAAATAAATAAATATGCGCTCACGCCCGTAACCTAGAGGGGTAGTCAGAGATCATGGATTTCCATTTGGCGCGATCCTGGCACACCTCTATTCCTTCTTCTACATTCATACATCTACGCATACATGCTCGTCGGTTATGGGTGCTCCTTATTATATCCCTTTTTTAGTAAGCCACTAATCTGATCGATATAAGTTCTATTATATATATTCCTACGAGTGATAAGTAAATGTCATGCTAGCGGAGCGATTTGCTGCACTACAGCATATTTCTTCTATACAAAATCATACACGTCGTCAGAAAGGAAAAATGGGACATCCAGTCTATGTATGAAAATATATTTTATTACATCTAGCACTGTCCACTCAAGAATAACATATTTTATACGATTGGTATACATGCAAAATGTACGATTAAATAAATTCTTGCACTTACTTCCATATTTTTACAATATTGGTCACAAAAAATTTGTCATAATAAATTTAAATAAATAAAAATACTACGAAAAACTCATGATTTGCACACAAAAGTGACAATCTAAGTCACAAAGGAAATGACACTTTCTGTCACTATGATTTGGAATAAAAACGATTAATTTTAAAAGAGAAGGCAGGATATTTGGAACTTGAAGAAGATTGAGTATCGTCTTGTGACAGTGGGACAGTTTAACAGAAAAGCAAATTATTATACATCAAAAAAAAATTAATAGCATTTATTTGTATAATTACTAGATATAAAAAAACACATTTCATCTATGTAAAAATGATTTTTAACGGCTAAATCGAAAATCCTAGTTAGATCGTCTCCAGGAATAAAGGTGCCCTAACAACCAAAGTAACCGACTTTCCCGAGGAATTCCACCGGTCCCGCCCACTTGGTCGGATGGTCGATGAGGCCCAAATGTCGTAGACTGGCGGCAACGTACATGTCAGTAGGTATGCCAAAAGGGAATAAATACCCTCTATATCCTTTCTGTGCCCCTGATAATGTTGGTGCAAAACTAGAAGTAGAAGCATAGAGCAAATAAACAAACATTCTTACATTTCCGTTTATAATATTAGTAAGAATACGTAAAAAATATTATTTGATTCTTATTATAGACGGTTTATCATTAAAATAATACAGAGTTTTCTGATTGTATCGGTATGAATCAAATACACTCATATCTGTTGTAATTACTTTAATAATGATTATACCTTGCATTTTTAAGATAAGTTCTCAATTGGATTAAAACTAATTTTACGGATTTTATCGCGTTTATGTTTGTTCCCGGTTTTTGATGGGTCTCTTTGTTTGTCCTACATAAGAGACTAATAGTGTATTCGAAAATCTTGAAATCGTTAAAATGAATGCGATAAAGTTCGTAAAATTAGTTTTGTTCCGATGTGTATTCGCGTAAATATAAGAAATCTATAAGTTTTTAATCTTTGTTCTTAATACTATTAAAGAGCGTTACGCACCCGGGCGCTATAAGTGATCGGCCCTCTCAAAACTAATGAAACAACAAAGACGGCTTCAACGAAAACAGCGCTTTTCATCTACGCAGAATCGTAGTAGTATTAATCGAAAATAATTCTTCTCAAAATCCAATGATCATGGCTTACCAAAGTGCCTTCCGTTGTTATAATAATATCATTTATTTCAGACTCATCCTAGGATTACACCCATATTTCTTATTACAATTGCAAGCTTACCAAAATAGTGTTAGTAATAATAATAATAATTGATTTCACACATAATATAACAGTAAGCGGCAGGTCCGGGTGGACTCCCCGCTGAAGGTGGAAAATCACTGTACGACTGCATGCAGTCGTATCCATCGAGCCAGCACCGGAGTCCCACCGGTCCGACGCATGATAGAAGTGCCGCAAAGCCGTATCAGCATCCGCGAACCTCGCGGTGGCGCTGCAGTGGCGCGCCAGCCCCATCAGCACCCGGAACGCGTTATTATATTGAACGTTTTTAATGTGAGATATTGTCTAAAGAATTTGTGCTATTTCTTCGCGGATAATCGTCAAAATCACACTCTCGTGAAAAATTCCACTCTCGGTACGTGTTGGCAATGACGGCTCGCAGCTCTTCCAAATGGTCGGGGCCCCGAGTTTCGCAAACAACTTTTACCTATAACATAAACAAATACTTTCCTTAGTGGATATGCATAAAACTGACAGTTGATTTAAAAAAAGACCAGACCGACTGTGGCTGACCAGATTATCATCATCATCATATTAGCTATAACACATGACTCTTTTAATTCGGTCAAGCCGTTTAGGATACAGGAGGTCACATCGGACATACATAATACATACATATTATATGCTTATCTCACTGCTTTTTACATGAAGCATTTTTATTGTTGCTCTATCACTATATGCATTGGCTTACATTTAAAATTGCGAAAAATAAAAACTTCTATTTGGCGATAAAAATAAATGTGTGGTTTAAATTTTACCCGAACACTGAATATGTCACCGAAGACCCAGGCGCGTTCTTGCATGATATCCTTTATGGAGACGCCAATGGACGCGATGAGTTTACAGAGCTCCGCGATACCGCCGGGACGGTCGCTGACCGTGACCTTAAACTTCACCAGCCTCCTCTCAGCCGCCAGACCCCGCTCCAAACACCGGCCCAGGATAGTCGTATCGATGTTGCCACCGGACAAAATACATACCACTCTGAAATTTAATATTTGCTCAAATTAAATTATTTCAAATCAACATAAGTTCAGGCGTTGTTGGACTTGTATTGATAACTTTGTAGAGTAAGTGTACCATTGTGGTGTGTCCGCTACGCTGTGGGATTCAATCAGTAAGACTGAGCAATTAAATAAGATATACTCATTTCGTATAATTAGATAATCAACAATCTTAAATGTAAAATCATGACTTATAATTAAGATAGTTCGACAATACAAAAATATTACCTATATATTTGTATTGTCGAACTCTCTTAATTTTTAAATATTTGATAAAGTTATTCATTATTTTTATTCATTGTACTATTATACACGCGGAGATTGTGAGTTGATGAATATAATAAGCTAATATTATGAGTAGGGTGTTAGATTCCATACGAGTCATTTGCACGTTATTGTTCACACTAATTCCGGTAATAGAAGATATTCTTTATCATCAGAAATGACACAATACATACACATAATTAAATTATTATCAAGTGTCCATTGGCAGTTCGTTTTGGAAACAACAATCTACTGTAGTATTTACACAAGGACGTTCACGTCATTACAAACTAGTGTTTCATCATTCAAGAACACGGTGCGGGGAAACGAACGCACAAGTTACTTTAAACATTTCATTAATGTATAAGTACGCAAGAACTGGTTTTGTTGCAATTTAAAAATTACCTTGTTCCCACTTTCCTTTATTTATTAACTAGCTGATCCGGCCGCTCTATAATTTATTTATGTTGTTACCTTATTATGTATTAATTTTGTATTAATTGCTGGCTCGTTTATGCCCGGGTGCCCCTTTAGTGAAAGCATATTGAGCTTGAGCACAGTGGGCATCAAGGCATCCAGGGAACAATCCCGACATCAGTGTGCGATGCCAAATAACGTGGACGTTCAAAACAAAAATAAAATCCAATTAGTATTATGTTAGAAAGCTATGAAAAGGAGCATACTAAAAATAAGAAGGATACAAAAAGTAAATAAAAATAAGATTGGAAATAAATGGGCTTATTATTATTCTAAATCTATATCTTATTATATTATGTGACCATTTTATATAAGGTTTGTTTTATACTACGAGTATGTCAAGATTTTGTGAAATAAAAGCATTAAAAATAATCATCAAGTGGACTCTTGTAATCGTTACCAGATAGTCGGTCATCATAGGATGACGACCTACGCTATCTATCGTGAAGTAGGTGGCCGCCATTTAAGAAACTCTGCGCTACTTCGCAAGTTGTACGTCCAATGTACCTTGCCCATAGCTTCATAAGTTTAGCAACTCTGCAAGCAATATCAATTCCCTTGGTTGTGTTGCGAGTCACATCATCTCGTGGTGATGATGTGTGATCTCTGAAAGTTGTTCTGTCCTCGGCTCTTTAGGTATTCTTTAGTCTTATTTTTGTAATACTAGCTGTTAATTTGGAATACGAGCTTCTCTCTTCTTTGTTTTTTGTATGTAAGATAGTTTTTTTTCGGAATATTTAGTATTCGGATCTAATATTTTATGCAGGTTACGGACTGCAAACATAAGGTTTGATTCTACCGTTCGACTATTGTCGTACGCCATCTTCTAGTACAAACGTAGACTTAAATTGAGTGGTTAAAATAATATTAATTTTTTTGTTAGTTTTTAAAAAACATACTTCATGTTAGCAAGTTCAGGTACAAGTCCAGCCATGATCGCGGCGACACCGACTGCGCCGCCGCCCTCCACCACGTACTTCTCTTGTTCGACCAGCCGCAGAATGGCGCGCGCTATCCAATCTTCATTTACAGTTATCTGTATTAAACGTAAAAACTTTTTTCAACTTTACAGTTTTTAATATTAGTCAATAAAGAGTAAATACTTTTTGGTTATGATTTGCACGTTCTATATTTATTTTACGTACAAAATGTATCATATATGCAACAATAAGAACTTACGTATTGTCATAAGTATTAAAGACTTGTAATGTCTTTTATTTACTTCACCAAAGAGTCAAATAATTAAGAGCTTGGTTTGAACTATAATTTAAATATACTCGTATATTTCTACTGTGCGTATGTATGCGTCTCAACTCCTGATGATGAATCAATTTTGATGAAATTTTTTGTTTGTGTTTGAGTAGGTTCTGGGATGATTAAGATTTACAATTGTACCCAGTCGGTAGCGCTGCCATCGGGCTCAGATTTTTTTCGACGGATGACGAAAAAACGTTAGCCGTGATAGCAAGCTAGACAACACCTGCTGGAAGAGACAAATTGAAACTCATTTATTTCCTATCCTCCGTCAAATCCTCTTCCCCTTCCAATCCCTCTATTATTATAAACGGTTGGAAGGGCAAGGGGACTAGAATTAGGCCTACGGCTACTATTAATTAAATATAAGTATATATGTATGTATATTTAAATGGACGCGTGCGTTTCTATAATTCAGTTTTTAGATTAAACTACACATCACAGAGCTATAGTACTTATGGGTGGTTGTAGCCCCAACGTCTCCATGTGTCACTATAGTAGTTGCATGTAGGGGTGTAAAGAGGGGTGTAAGGGAGGTTGAAAAAGTATTTTTCAATAATATGCTCACCAACTTGTCGATCAAGGGTTTTGCTGTGCGGTAGGCGTTGTATCCGATGGTGGGCACGGCGAGGCCGTCCGCGAGCGTGGAGCGGATGTCTACGCTCACTGGCTCGTTGTGTCTCATCGCCATCTTCATGCTCGGGCATTTTTCTGTTTCTACACCCTGACATTTTAAATTTCATTAGTTTGTCTCAACAATATTTGCGTGTAGTAGGTTAATATTTGAATTTAGGAGATTGATTTTATGTAGGAATTTAAAAATTATAACTATCTGCAATTTATATTGATCTCAAATTATAGAAAGTATATATATCGCTAAAGAATTACGATGGTAGAGTTAGTTTTTACTACTTAGAGTTAGTATTTATACACAAAGGCTATTTTATATAACTAAACAGAGAAAAGAGTTATTATTTATAATGGTTAAACTCTGAACCTTTTAAGCCGATTATTAATATAGCATTCCTTTCCTTATCCTTTAGCATTAAAAACTTCATTCTCCGGATTTTTAAATAGGCTACGCCGACCACGATTACTTCCTTATTTTACGTATTTCGAATTTAATACATAATTTAATATTTTTGTCTCATATCGTCAAATTATAATAGAATAGTTTGACACTACGTATTTTTTTTTAATTGACCGTTTAATTAGATAATGAAAACAAACTAGCAGAGATAACTAACTTTGTTATGAGATACGTTGCTCCCCGGCATGGGAGCTAGTACATAAATAAAACAATAAAGTTAAACGACCCTTTGAAATACTTGAACATCGATCAAAGGACTTCTTGTTAATTAGTTATTAATTATACTTCTTACTTCTTGCTAATTATTAAAGTTGAGAATTAATTTCATCAAGAGCTAAAATCTCTGATACACTTCATTGCTTTACAATCTTTTGGTGCATAGTGATTACATTACGACGTGGCTTGTATACATTTGTGGTTTTTATTTAAGTTTTAAAATTACTGACCTAATGGAACTGTGAAAATGGAGCTACATGACAATGAACAAAGACTGGACTGGACATCAATATCACTCTTATTGTACAACCAGTCTTATTATAAAGACTTGCAACAAAGAAATTATACAACTTTACAAGAACTGTAACGCCTATAGCCTAATAATAATGGTCTATCGGCTGATAAAGATAACAATTTGTCATCTCCACAATAATTATGCAAAGGGCAAAATAAACTCGTCTAAGACATCGTTCATAAACGATAACAGGTCAAATGCCACCGTATCGCATCTAAATGTTAATAATTATGATCTACTGCGACGTTGCCTGCGCTCGTATTCAAAATTGTTCTTCGATCGTCCGACGTTTCGTAACAATTGCTGATGCTTATAAACTGGTTAAAACTGGATTTGAGCAACTTTACAATGAAATTTAACAGACAAGGATTATTAAATGACGCAATATTTTTTAAATTACTACAACATGTCGCGTCTATCCTGCGTAGCAACAAGTTTGCCCTAGTAATACTTTATAACGCTTATAAAAAACTGTAAAACCGGTAATTTTACTGAAAATAGAAAATAGTAATGTTGCATCCAGCAGCGATATGCGCCACGATAAACTATCGACAGCACTGGGCCTCGACTTTCTTTAAGGAAAATCCTAACAACAATAAAAAAATGTATCACCGTTTATTTGACTTTTGATAGCTCAAATAATTTAGTCCAAATTGCGTTAGTGAATCGATTCCTGAAAACAATCGGCTTTTTTAAAAAAAATCGCTTTAATCAATTGATATTCTATGTTTGCTCGATGGTTTGTATTGTTTTATATAAATAATCAGGAAGTGTTTAAACGCGTATTAATCTATTTAAAATATTGACATTACATTTATGCTTAATTTTTCTATTCACGACTTAATAATTCATGTTACTTACATAAATGAGCACGTGCGGCTTCAAGTGTTTGATGGCTGTGGCCACGCCAGCCACCAGTCCTCCGCCGCCGACTGGTACGAGCACAGCACCCACGTCAGGTACTTGTTCTATTATCTCCAAGCCTACGGTCCCCTGACCCGACATAATGTGCGGGTGATCGTATCTGACAATAGAAATAGAAAAATAGAAAATAGAAATTTTAAACAGAGGTGGAGCCCGTAGCAGCAACATCTGTTCCTTATTGTAGGTGCCGCCACCTACAAAACATTCCCATTTGGTATATTCAAACGTAAATCGGTACGGACACCAAGGCACATCCTCGACTTTCCGGATGATGCAATCACCATAGCTCAAGTTAGGGCAAAACAGCTTCGCAACCAGAACACACACCGTCCTCGCCGGCGAGGGCGGCTTGCTCCATCATATTCTCGTTACGGCCACATTGCTGGCAGGGTCTTTTCGCCCGGTGATGATAGAAGCGTTGCGGGAGTTTCTTCCGCCACTTCTTCACCCTGCGCTAACTTTCCGAAGTGGTAATAATATTAGCTGTAGTCAGACAACAGCAACCGATCTCTTGGGCACCCTCGAAACGGAATGCTAAACGCGTAATAAGTGACAGCCCAAGCCGAGGTCCCCTCTTGGGGTCCCTTGAGCCCAGTCACTCCTTGGAGCGCCCGCCGAAGCGACCTAAGAGCTCGGCGGCCTCCCAATCCGGTTATAACCTAAAAGTAACGATAGACAGAGCCCTCGAGCTTAGTTACTGCAAAGAGGATTAGGCTAAGCGCCCTCTGCCCTCCTCAAACCCGGTGAATCTGTGAAAGCCTCCTCTAGGCTAACAGTGACTAGTCTGTCCAAAAAAAAACATCTGTTGCACGAATGGGCCGGCTCGACCGGTGAATTACAACGACCTCACAGAAGATAGATCCATTTCAATTCATTTCTAATTAGAAAAGAGTGTTAAGGGAAAGAAGACTTGGCGGGGAAGGGATGGAAAGGAAATATCCTTTTCCTGTCTATCCCCTCCTTTGTCCATTAAGGTATACAATGTATCAGAAACTCATTTGCCTTTTGCGGATATCTATGGGTAGGGTTCACTTATCATTAGGTGTACGGCTTAAAACTATCAAAAGAGCTACATCCATACTTTGTTTAGGAAAGAGAATGAAGAAAATAACGAATAGAAATCGGAAAGGGGAAAGAGGGGATGGGA
>JWHW01025813.1:587683-615606 GCA_000931545.1 Papilio glaucus
GGAAATCCAAAGTCTATGCCTACCCCTCTGCGTTACGGGCGTGACCCACGTAGCGCTTATTTATAAAATTTATGATTTGCATCTACGTGACAGAAATGAGACAAGAATCTATTTTTAAATTCTACTTTAAATTAACAAAATAATTATTGATTAACAAAACAAAACAAAATAATGTAATATAATGTTACCTTTTAAATTTAAAACTTTTGAAAAGTGCTTATGAATTAAAAAGCACTTAAGAATTAGTTTTTAATGGTCGTAGAAGCATCATCTCATTCATCTATACCTATAATAAAAATGTAATTGATCGCTGTCTGTACATGGAAGATATTTGAAAAAAACTATTATTAGAGGCCTTCATAAACGCAATAAAACCCAAAACTGTATGTCTGTTTGTTACCGGTAATCTCAGAAACGGTAGGTAGAAATGTATTGTGGTAAGTTTCACTTAACGTTTAGTGTTTGTTTTATCTCAATCAAATAAGTTATATCAATTTAACTGCGCTACAGCCATACTGTGTCAACCTAACATACGCGGGAAAAGGGCAGGGAGATGATGATGAGGTTACGGTAGTATTAAGTAGGTAATATCATTTCGTTTAAGTAAAATTGCAAGGCGGGTGAAACCGCGGGGCACAGCTATTGTGTAATGTTTTCGTAAATAACAAAGCATCTACATAAATGACCACTATCTATCTACTCTTACATGCACCAATTACAGTAAAAATGAGATAAAAACTTTAAGAATTTTCGACAAACTTTGCTTGGGTAGGATTAAAATGATACAAATAATTTTACTTATAATGCAAGATTGTTAGATATTAGCCACTAAAGAACTAGTCTATTTTGACTAAATATTTCTTTATTTCACTGCTGACTTTGACAAATCTGTCCTTCTTTTGACAACAATAATTTTATGGAAATATCTTGTGTTTTGTAAAATTTTTGTCAGTATTACACAAATTCAAATGTATTTAAAATAAATATCGATTTCATTTGAGACACCTAAGATCACATTATCCTTTAAGAAAACACGATATGGTAACCGTTTAATAATACAATTATAGTGAAGTGAACTTTTGTGAATTTAGTTACTTAGTAGTTTTCAAGTCTTTTAATCCAATTAAGATTGTCTTGAAGAATATTTTCTAAATGTCGTCATGGGATAAACCTATTTCCATACACCGTGGATTAATTTTAAGAAGTGTTTTTTGTACAAATTCGAAAAGTGGTGCCAAACTTATTGTTATGCCCGTTTGAGTTTGAAACTCGGCTTTCAATAATTGACGATTGTTGCTGTAGAAGTCATAGGATGTACGAAAACCGTACTCAGACTCGAAATTAAAAGCTTGTTTCATTTTTGAAAACATCGAGTAAATATAGCTCGACAGTAAATTAAACTCAGTTTAACCTAACTTTTAGTCTCAAATCTCCAAGATGTATTGTTGAATTGTGGTATGTTTTTTGTGCTATCTTACCGTGGGCTTACACTGCCGAAAACATACACACAAAACATAGTCATCCCAGTTTTTTTAGAGAGATAGATGAGAGAAACCTTGTATCCCGAGAAGTTTATCCCACGTTTAACGCCAATGGAAATCCACGGCTAGACTAGTACGCTTCGTCACATTAGACGACACATTCGACAAATTAGACACAAGAAAATAATACGGCAAAGGCAATATATAAACGAAAAATGATTATAGGCGGGACCTGTCCAATAATGAAACTAGTTTACTACATTTTGCACATATTTTCCTCTTTTCTCCTGGTTATATAATTTCTAGATTGTATTTATATAATTGTAACGTATTTTAGTGTGACACTGATCAAGTACATATTTTGAGTTTTGCTGAAATTAAACAAGCTGCCGAAAGAATAGAAGATGGCATTATACATACCCCGCTATGTGTACGTATACATGGAATATTTTCCGATATTTGGTTGTTCCATAGTAAGTTAGACGTTGGATAATTTTAAACTATATTTTGTCATATCTTAATTACTACCCTTTTTTCAGGAGGCTAAAATGAGCAAGTGTATGGATTATGAAATATATTTGAAATGTGAAAACTTACAGTATACTGGCAGGTAAAGTAACTAATATATAAAAGAATTTATTTAAAGGAAGTAAATTGATATGTTACGTTTTAAAAGTTAGCGCCAAATCAGCGATATTGTTTGTCACTAGCGACATCTATGGGAATATTAATATTAATGCCAATACTCCACGAAATACGAATACATCATAGAAGCTCGGTAACTACGCTAGCTATACGAGATCCTTTAAACCCCGAAAGCAGAATTTTTTGTAAATACAACGTACATACGTGCTTCCGATCAATGTACGTTGTGGATGAAACTTGTTATAACAAGAATTACGAATGCGTTGTACCTTAAAGTAGAAATACTGAGGGGAAAAAGATGAGGAAGGGATAGGAGGGGCCTGTCTTTTTTTAATAAAGTGCTATAGTTTTATATAGCAATTCAAATTTAATTTAAGCACAGCTAAGTCTTGTCATGGTTACTTTAAATATGCCAGGATTTTCCAAGACCGCTCGCAATAGGCATGTGCAAAAAGCTAATGAGTTGCAGATTTGTTGCCTACCTATAATGGATAGAAGGAAGGATATTTTCTTTTCCTCTTTACGCCCTCATCCTTCAGATTAGAATTAGGCCTCCGGCACTTTACTCACCAGACGAAACGCAGAAAGACTTCAACTTCATGCCTGACATCTTGTCATGGTATTTCACTGCTCTATCCCATTCGTGCAACAAGGTGTTGTTGCTGCGGGCTTTGTCACAGTTAAACTCTACTGTGCTACTTATAGTTATTTTATGTCACATTCGATTACTTAGTTGTGCAGAACGTGGAATTCGGAATCTATTTGTAACGCGTCATGAAGAAGTTTGTACTTGTGGAGTTATCGTCCCTTCTATTGGAAATTTGGCCGTAGGCGCCGCGTACCACGGTGAATCTTTAGGCGTTCAGGTAAATATTATTAAAACAAATAATTAAATGTCGCATTTGACTGTGGAAATACATTAGGAAGGTAGGTATCTAGGCCTCCCACAATATGGACCAATGATTTGCGGAAGTCCACTGGATAAATACGAGACCGATGTTTGTGGCGACCAAGTGGGTAGGCCTATGTCCAGCAATGGACGAATTTTGGTTGGATAGAAAGAGAGAGAGAAAACATTAGAAAAGAATAACGATTTCTTTTCTTTTACTTCATATTAATCACGATTTACTTGAATACTACACATTGGAATAAAACAAATTTTACGAGTTTTATCGCCATTTAATTTAACTTCTTGTTCTCTTCGGTGGTTTAGGACATTTTATGGTAGAAGGTGCCAAACGAGCAAGCAGTTTACCTGACGTTAAGTGACCGCTACCCATAGACATCCGCAAGAATCAATTTATTCGCAGATGCGTTGCCTACCTTTAATGGACATAGGATGGATAGATAGAAAAAATTATGTTTCCTTGCCTTATCCATCCCCTCTCCGTCTAATCATCTACCCCTTCCCTTCCTATCCTTATTAGGAAAGGAGGACTGAAATTGGGCCTCCGCCACCCCACTCGTTGGTCGAAACGTAGAAGCATACTTCTGCTACACGCTTGTATCCTGTGAGGTCGTGGTATTTCACCGATCAAGCCGGCCCATTCGTGCAACAGATGTAGTTGTTGCGGGCTCACATGATGGTATAATCAAACTAACGTCGTGAAACTAATCGTGAGGTCTGGTTGTTGGCGTAAGTTATTCAAAGCTTTGAATTCATCTTTGGGAAGAACGACCAGACCTCACGATTCTCTGAACAGATAAAGGTAATGCAACGGTTATAATGAACACGTCAGATTACAATGAAAAATAAAACAACTTTTGTTGGACGAAAGTACGTACAATAAGATCAAAATGGACCCCGACCATTACTACGCTTAAAATAACAAGTGATCTCATAAAGAAGCACTCCGAAAAATTTAATGTTGATGTTAGTTTGATAATACCATCATGTCGTAAACCATCGAAGGGAACTATAAGTTAAATTAAATGCGAGAAAATCCCTAAAATTAGTTTTATTCCAATGTTTTTTGAAAATTTTTAAAAGAAATTATTGACGGGAGTTGTGAATGTTGTATAATACCCGATATCGCAGGATGTCAGGATCTCTCAGGATGTGGGTATGGGGATGCGAAAAGCAATGGTGCAAACAATAAGGTATTTTATATGTTGGACTTTATTTTGGTATATTTTCCGTATTCATTCTGCTCTTCTTTAAAAATATTAATTTGAACTATAACGGTCCTATTTTTAAGTTACTTTTTTAAACCGATATTTGTTTGAAATAAATTTTTTAAAATCGTATGTAAATAACCAACTTGTGGTTATAATATCGCAACTATCATTTATAAGGTACAAATTAAAATAATTGATGTACGATTTAGGTAACGGTGGTACTTCCCGATCGAACACCGCCCGCGATGGCGCAGCGGTGCTCCGAGCTCAATGCGGACGTGGTCATCTGCGGCGAAACTCTTGAGGATTCCACCAATTATGCTAAGAAAGTACACATGGAGACGGGACAGATACTGCTTAGGCAAGCATTTTCCATAGTATGTAACATGGAACTCGGAATTTAGAATTGTGTTCGAATTTGTTTTTATTTATGTTTACACAACTCACATTTTAATTATTCTCGGTTCTCAATTAACATTAACGAGTACAAAGCCTACAAAATGAGGGAACTTGTGAAGAAGGTCCGGCAATGGCGTCGTATCGGGTAGGGTAGGGTAATAGCATTACCAATTACTGCACGATATTAATAAATATTATATTATGTCTTTGGCACTTTTGAACAATGCAGCTTTTGAATTTAATGGTGATTTTTTTTATCAAATGTTTTTTTTATGGAAGGAGGTGGCAAACTAGCAAACGGGTCACAAGATATTAATGACTCGCTACCCATAGGCATCTGCAACAAGCTATGACTTGTAGATGCGTTGCCTACGTTAAATGGACAGAGGAGGGGGTGAACTAACATACCCTCACCCGAAAACAGGCCTACGTCCAGCAGTGAACGACTGTCGGCTGAAAAGAAGAGGTTTTTTTACTTTTTTCCATCTAGTTTTCTGGTATCACTGTTGTTTCTTTTTGTTATTGCACATTTTATGTTTGTTTCTATCGTTTTATTTGATTGTTTCTAAGATTTATATTTTTATAATAAATGGCGATGGTTACTAGTTTTAAAATCGTGTATCTTCACCCGCACCATGCTCCTATAATAAAAAGTATAGCATTGTTGATATATTTCCGTTGCAGTCCGGACGACCCGGCGGTGATGGCGGGTCTGGGCACGGTGGGCATGGAGATCATCACGCAGCTGCCGGAGGCGGACGCGGTGATCGTGCCGGTGGGCAGCGGCAGCCTGCTCGCCTCCGTGCTCGTCGCCTGCAACAAGCTCAAGTGCTCTTGTCTTGTTTACGTACGTTACAATTTGAGCTACGGCAGCGGGTATAGCCGGCTCGACGGAGGAAAAAGACAGACGTGAAGTAAAAGTATTTTATACTTTTGCATTTTATGTGACGAGTGCCGGAGGCGTAATCACCTTACTCTTTTCATTCTAATTTTTTCCTTAAGTAACCACTCCATTGTCTACCATAAATTATGGCAAAACATCGGCAACTCGTGTCGTTGTCGTGGATAATCCATAGGTAACAATTACAAATTAGGGTGAACCGTTTCTTATATATATGTAAACGTAAAAGAATATTTACGATGTATATTTTAACATGTAATTATAACTTTTGTTACATAGGGTGCTGAGTGTTCGAAGGTTCCGAAAATGATGAAGGCGTGTCAAGCGGGCCATCCGATAGGTGTGCCGGTTGTCCCGAACCTGGCAGAAGGTTTAAACACTTGTATCGTAGGGAGGAATGCGTTCGCCACAGTCAAAGGACGACTTGACAGAATGGTAAATAGCATTAAGATTAGGTTCGGCACAAAGCCTATTTTAACATAATGTTTTAAGACTAATGGTGTTACTGTGAAAATATTGGGTTACAGTATATAACCGAATGAATCTCTCTTCTCCCTCTGCCTCAAAGTCTTGAGAGGATGTGTCGACCCCACATAAGCGGGAAAAGGGCAGGCAGGCTGACGATGAGGTTAGGGTAGTATTAAGTAGGTAATATTATTTCGTTTAAGTAAAATTGCAGGGCGGGTGAAACCGCAGGGCACAGCTAGTCTAACCTAAGATTGTGTCTTACTATATCATGTAATTGTATGGTATTATGTACGCTGAATTGACAAAGTAAGGCATCCTTTATGTGTTTTTGTAGTATTTTAAAAAAATGGTGGTCTGTGATAGTATTACGACATTGAACTTTAGCTAGAAGTGGACGAGATCTACATCGCGCGCGCCATCATCACGGTGCTAGAGCGCGAGCGGCTGGTGGCGGACGGCGCGGGTGCGTGCTCGCTCGCCGCTGTCATGCAGGGTCTCGTGCCTGAGCTGCGCGGCAAGCGGTAACACCTAACCTCAGAATTTTTATATCCAACAACCGATCAAAATTTTTATTGTGTTCATTTTTAGATTTTGTCATAATTCGCTGTCGAACGTAGCGTTCTGCCCTATATTCTCCAAACATATTTATCCCCTCTGTCCATCCTGCATCGAAACTCACTCTTTACTGTAGGTTTACAATGTCGAAAACATTCACATAAAACATATTGTCGTCTCAGTTTTTGCAAAAAGAAAGATAGAGAGAAAGCTTGTATCGCGATACGAATTTACGCCAGTGGAAACCCACGGTTCGTGCTCACTCAACAATAAAACCAATTTTATATAGTCTGGTGGACTTTTATTTGACCAACTATATACTGGTAATTTAATGAAAATAAATGTTATTACCAGTTTCTATTGAATGGAGATCACTATCTACATCATAACAGCTAGAGCCAGAGCTGCAAAAGGGTCGCCGGTCGGTTAAAATAGGAAAGTACTATTAAGACTTCGAAACCGATATAAATAGTTCTCCAGTTTCCTACATAAATTTGCTTTTTATGGGCAGCAGTTAACAATAGATGAACCTCTTTTGCCATCAGCAAGGGACGCCAAAATGTGAAAAAAAAATCAAGTGAAAAATATAATTTTTAATGATTTGATTTTTGAAGTAAAGTTATTTTTTCAAAAAGTTGGTAAGTATTATTTATTTTACACGAACTGAAATACAATATTGATGGTGTAAAAGCGGCGACCAAAGGACGCCGAAACAATCTCTCTTTAGCTTGATTGAAGACTTAGGCCTTATAGCAGCTCCATCTCCTATGAAAATACGGTATTCGTGACCATGTTTGTGAGAAAAAAGAAGTTCCGTTTAACCGTTAACTGTTTAACGATCAAGTTACATTGTCACCATTCTAATAATTTGTACCTATGTTTACTTTTGTAATTACAGTACAGTTTGCATAATAACTGGGGGTAATATAGACTCCAGTCGGCTCGCCCGCACGATACATCGCGGCCTCAGCGCCTGGGGTCGACTGCTCCGCTTCGCTGTGCCCATGGGCGACAATCGCACCGGCCTCGAAAACCTCGCTAAGATCATATCGGACGAGCACGCAGTACTCAAGAGTCTCGTAACGGAACAAATGTGGGTGCAGAGCGATGTCGGAACTACGTGGGTATGTATAAGTATTTTAATCTTGGCATTTAAATTAGAGTAGAAATAATTTTAAAAAGCACAATAAAATGTAATAAATGTGTTAATAGCTATCACTTCACTTTTTCTTTCTTTTAACTCTCACCATAAAATTGTAAAAACCGTTAGTTTATAATCTCATTAGTTGGAAAACTGTAAGCTGGATTAATCATTTACAATGTAACATCAGACAACTCAACGTAACAAATATATTTAAAAGATATTTTTTTATATATATCTCCAACCTAGCTATACTTTTTGCACTTAATGGTTTATCAATACAGTTCCCAATTTTAGTGACATAAACCTTTAATCCTTACTATTAGACAATAAGGCATGCGGCTGGTTTAATCCTTTTACTACATACATATCACTTTCACACGCAGCACTTTGCTAACTTCACCTTTAAAGTACAGAAGAGATGAAATAGTTTCTAGTTTTTACAAGCACAAAATAATCCATACAATTTGTACATACATATTTGTATTTTGTATGGATTGATTAATGATTGATGGCATCTATAAATGGATTTAAATAGCTTTGTACAATATTGTTGGTATTTTAGCTGCTTGTCAATAATTTGACGTCATAAGAAATTGGTCCAGTAAAGATATTTGCTATTGTTTTTTCAGGCTAATGCTGTAGTCGAAACTGCTAATGAAGAACATTCTGACAATTTCAAGGATCGTATACGTCATTTGTATCCATCCGCACGATTCGCCGTCATGGACCTCAATGATAAGAAGTGTAGATAATGTTGACTGAAGTTTGTCCCAAAAGTTTTTTGAGTGTAAAAATTATAAGTATTAATTGTGCCATGTTCAATAAATATGTTGGAATAAAACCATTGAGTTTTGTTTTTATTTTTAATTTTTAAAACTTATCCATTAAGCCACAGGGTCATCACCCTTTGTCACACGCGTGTAGATGACTTGTCCGTGGTGTTGGACCACCTGCTTTATTAAACCTGTAAAGATATGGATTAATGTTAATGTTTTGAATCTTAATAGTCATACAGGTTAAATGATTTAAATATTATCAGACTCAATATATCAGTATTTTTACTGTCATGGGTTGTCCAGGAAAATAGATCATCATAACATTCATAATGTATTAGGTAAAATAATGTAAATTATCACACTGTGGTATTGCATAAAAATAATAATCTTTGACCACAAATAGCAAGGCACTACATTAAAATGTATGAAAATGTCATTTATTAATTTATAATTTCTTTGAATCTATCATGAACTTAAAAAATAATCATTATTGTTTTTTAAATTCATGTGTCCAAAAATAAAAAAAATAAAGTAGGTACTGCATCAACTGCTCAAAGGAGTAGGCTGAAATAGGTTTCACTATCAGTGGTTATCAAATCTGAAACACCACAGGATCTCCAGGTATTATATTACAAGCATAAAGGCTCTCAAGTAATATCAAATAAGTAACAGTGGATGCATCATTTCACAAGGTGTAAGAATAGAAGTTAACCAAAAACTATTAGCTTATTTGTATTAAGTATTTACATAGCTCTTGCACTTTTTTACCATATAGATTAAGCATTAAACAATTGTCATGACATGCATGAGATAACTAAAAGAGCTCAGACTTGACAATTGGGTAAAGTATATGCAGGCATACATACTATTCTACATTTTGTTGAGTATATTAATTCTTAAGTAATCTTAATTCTTTGCTTTCAATTTCCTACAAAGCCAATCCCAGTGTAACTTTTTAGTGTTACAGACAATGCTTACATCATGCTTATTGTTTGACTTTCAATATGGACTAATGCATTAGATTCAACTCTAATTCTGTCTGCCTGTGCTGGACTTGGGATATAATTTGTATTTAAACAAAACATGATAAGATTTTTACATACCCTTTTCTCTGAGCTCGATCAAGGCCCTCCTGGCGAGTGAGCCTCGGACCTTCAATCTTTCAGAGACAACTGCAGGTGTGATCAGTTTGTATTGAGGTACTTCCTTGTACAGCTTCTCATATGTGGGCTTGTCAAACAACACCTGGTTGTTCAACTTGTCGCGAACTTTTCCTTTGGACCACTTCTGCAAATTAAAACATGGTTGAAGTTATAAACAATAGATAAATATACAAAAATTTAACTTAAAGTAAGATTTGCCATCAGCCTCAATATATCAGTTAATTTTAACTTTCATAGATATCAAGATAAAGTGGATAATCATTTGGCAATTTAGTTTTTCAATATACATTTATTTTTATGTATTGGATATAAGCACAAAAGAATACTGCAGATATAAATTAACAGAAAACATGTTACATGAGAAACCTGAGAATATTATATAGGTCTAATATTTAAAAAAATGTTCAACTATTTTAACTCTAATCATAGGTAAATAAATTTCAGGTAGTGTGGCATTAAGTTAGTAATATGACAGCTTACAAATATTTTTATCGCCATGAAATTAAAAAATAAAAGTTGTTTGCTGTTAACAATTTCAAGCACATAACCTAACTTTCCAGACATTCAATAAATAATTACCTTCTTTTTGGCTTTACCGCCACCGGAACCTTCCTTCTTCTTTTGTGTCTTTTGAGGTTGTTTGGCCGAAGCCTTCGTGTCCTTTTTGGGCGGCTAAAATAAAATAAAAATGATACATGATGATCTGTACCCACGAGGTTGCAAAACAAGATCAAAGGCGGATTCACAATGATTAAAGTGAATTTGCTAATTAAGAATTTAAACTAAGAAAGACGTTGTAATTAAATATATGTGAACCAACTATTTTGCACAGATTTTTCTATATTTAATAAACAAACGCATTAAATTCACTAATGCTCATACTCACCATGTTGAAAACGGAAAGAAAAGAGGGAACGACGAACGACAGATAACGTATGACAATATAGTGTACATTAAAAGTTTATGCCTAATTTTATTGTCTATGGATGGTTGCTTCATTAAATTATTTTGTGTGAATGTTTTTGCTATACTAAATTTACGCAAAGATTATATTATTCATTCCCTTAATTTCTATCTCCACTAACTAAAATTTACATTCATGACCAGTGAATACGATAAAACTCTTTGAAAAAATTAAATCAATGGTTATTTGCCATCGCTCCTTGTTTAGTTTAATCTAATAATTAAATTTAACAAATTACCTCTAAATACGATTTATAACAAGTTCATCGTAATATCTTGCGGATATAGCGACTGAGTCAACAAACACACAAAGGTTCAAACTATATATAATCAGATATTTATAAAGATTTATCTTTTACTGACACCCACAGACGGTCAGCAGTTGTAATAAATTTGTTTATTTAAATAGAACAGTTATTTACTATAACTTACGACTTTTGGCTATAGCGACGAAATTATAGTCGTCCCTTCATCTTCGTTATAAACGAAATCTACTGTATTTAAAATTTTTCCCATACTTTCCGCCGATTAGATATTATAAGTTACGTAACCGTGTCTTATTAGACAATAATACTTAACAGCTTTGTGTTATTTCTCCATTTCTATTCGTATGACTAGATATCGTACGTGATTCGAGTCGTCGGTGGCAGGTAGGTTTAAGCTTTTACTTTAAATGTTGATATCATTAAGATTATAGATGTTTAGGAAGTGGGACAGGACAGCAGGAATATATGTATAATAAAACAATTGTGACATTACTATTAAATAGCTTTGTTTATGTCTCTCTTTATACTTCACTACCTTTTCGTACCTGAATATTGCACGGTAATAAGTACAACACAGGGTAAAGATGTTGACTAACATGAACATCGAATCGAAGTTGAATATTCGGCATGTCAGTACTGGTCAGTACAGCAAGACGAGCAGATCGATGACGTGACGTATATTCGTCGCGAAGATTCGGTCGTAACAACCATAACAAATTCTCGATGGGAATATTCACAACGAGCGAATTCTCACGTTAGCCGCCACCTAGAACTAAGATCTCACTAAGCGATTTTCACCCGCTCCCGCTACCGTTGCGGGCTCACGGCTTCTGTAGAATGCAGATACGATAGTATTTATTATTATATAAAAAGTGACAAAAAAAAAATACGACGCATTTTACGCCTAATAACGTGTGCGATTGTTTGCGGCTCCAAAGTAAAATTGCCTGCAGTTTCAGCGGGCATCGCCCGCGCGATTTGCGATTAGTTGGCGGGCGCACTCCATTGAAAGTCCGCTTAGTTTGCGGGCGACAACTGCAACCGCAACTGCCGCGGAACCGAACAGACGTCTCAGTTAGCCATTATCGCCAAAGTAGTGAACCATCTATTAATGATAGGGCGGAAAGAAGTTTGCACGCCGGCTAGTTTAGAAATAAAACCGCCTCACAACTGCTCTGTGAGTTCTTAGCCTAACTTGTTTGTTTTAAATGTTGATATTTTCATAACTCGCCGTAAATCTTTCTTTTGGTAAGTCATCACCTAAATAGTGCGCAAAATGCTGAGTTTCAATTAAAACGGCGACCTAGCTATATCTACTGTGTATCAAATCGTCTAACCGTCCACTACGAATATGAAAATTATTATACAAAAACATAAAGATTCTAATCTATTAAATCAAAGAATCATTTATTTAAAAAAATCCCTATAACAATACAATATACCTATTTGGGGCATAAATTTTGTCACAAACTTTTAATGATACTCTTTTTGTAAATTATCAGAATTATATATGAAATGAAAGGCAATTACATGAAGAATACTTTTTATTTACATTATTCGAAATACCCTCCCCCATTTTGAATACATGCCCTTAATCGACGCGGCCAGTCATTGATAGCAGCACGCACCTGAATATAATTAGTCAATTTTAACGAGAGGATCTTGAAGACGTTGCCTTGACTGTTTTCAGCGGTCCCAGCTTGACTGTTATTCGTCATAAAATAAAAATAAAACCTGAAACCCGATGGCAGCGCTACCAACTGGGGCTAATAGTCAGTCTAAAGCATCCCCGCATCCACTCAAACACACAATTTCTTTTTTATCAAAATCAGTCCAGCCTTTTTGGAACAGCTCAGTGACATACGCGTATACAGAAGATACATTTTTTAATGTCTTGCGCAATTTTTTATAGTCTATGAAGGCAAACTAGCAAGCTAACAAACATCACTTGATGTTATGAGACCATTGCCACCCAACATCCACTACAATCACAATTGTTACGGATGCGTTGTCAGTAGGAAATAGGGGGAGAGTGGATAAAGAAGACAGGAATAAGGAATGACAATGCGATGAGCATATTTAGGTACATTTTTTTTGGAACAGGGTGGCAAACGAGCAAGCGGATCACCTGATGTTAAGTACGTGCTACCCATAGACATCCGCAACAAGCAAATGTGTTGCAGATATGTTGCCTACCTTTAATGGATAAAGGAGGTGTAAGGGGAGGATAGACAGGAATAAGAATATTTCCTTTTCCCCAATAACCCCTTTCCCATCCTATCCTTATGAGGAAAGGGTGGAAAGGGGAAGACGATTGAAATTAGGCTTCCGACACACACGAAACGCAGAGTACTTCTACTTCTCGCCTGTTAACATCACATCTGGTACTGTAGTGATTCATAGTAGGCCAGTTCCTCTTCGGTGACCGACGGCCGGAAGGATTCGACGCCTTGCCACAATTCAGACACGCCGAGGATAATGGAGTCGGGGCTTAGATCGGTTTCCTTCACTAATCCTGAAGGCAAATATACAAAAATAAGATTAGTGAACTGGAGTGGCTCGTGGAGCATGTTTTATTTAATTTTCTTCTCGAATACTATAGAAGACCTCCTCGCTTCTGGAAATATGATATGACATTTACAAGAATACGTCCGATTTTATTGGCGTTGGAACTCAAATCTCAGGAATTAAGTAGCCATTATAAAAACCCTTTTTATTCGAGCGTGATATTCGACGCAACGCACTAAAGCTCGCGTTGCTCGCGTACTGACTGATCTCCCTTTGTGTTTGCCCAAAAACTGTCACCGATTGGAGCGCTGAGCGCGGCGCATGCGCCGTTGCCCACGCGTGAAGCAAACTACTATATGGAGCACCTCCAGGAGCGCGGAGCGTGGAGAGTGGAGAGTGGATACACGGCTTTAACTGATAACCGAAGCCCATGAGCATCCACGATACTAGAGCAAGTGCAAATGTATTTAGCACATACCGGTGTTGATCTTGTGGACGAGGGCTCTGACGGCGGCGGAGCGCGCGGTAGCCACCACCTGCATTAGGTCGGCGCCCGTGCAGCGCTCCGGCAGCGCCTCTGCCACCGAACTCAACTTCACCTCCGCGCGCAACTTGTAACTGATGTATCAACAATTATAATAACAATTTAAAATGAACACTGAAAAAAAAAATTGTATGATCCAGACACCACTTTGCTTCCTTCACATATATCTACGTTTACATTTGTCTGCAGCAAATAAATTCTATAATCTAATTTTATAAATTATATTTTATAAATCATTTAACATGAACGTAATTCTTCTAAATATTCTAGAGTGTTAATGAAACTGCATCAAAAATTATTTGGTTTTCTAATCCAATAGTACTCACATCTCACACAAAAACACTGACAGCTGTAGACCGTCACAAAGTATAACGTCATATTTATTTTTAAAGAAAGTTGTCCTAATGAACTTAAAGACGCCGATAGATAAATAAATTTAAAAAATTCGAATTTCCGGAGTTTCAAGTAAGTTGCAACTTTTCCTATATCTTACCTCCGAGACAATGCAGTCAGCACGGAGGTTTTCTCCTGCGTGCCGGAGTAGGGTCCGACGTATATCAGTTTGTCCAAACGTCCAGGTCGTAGCAAGGACTGCTCCAACAGATCTGGACGGTTAGTGGCGCCCATGATGAATACGAAGCTCGATGTATCAGCGTCTAAAAGCGTACAGGGTGCTACCACTTTAGCTATAGGTTCGACCAGGTAAAAATACAAAATATAGATGGGATATAATTATATTTGTTGCTGTCCTTATAGAGTTTCATCTGATGATTGAGTTACAATAGCCCCAATCCTGTTTGCCATCACATTTCCTTTATTCTCCTCATCGATTTCTGATCTCCTAACACCACACTGCATTTCCATTTTTTACACAAAGCATATTTATGGGTTACATTTTTATAGTTAAATATCTGTATGGGGGAGTGATCCCAGAGATCGCCAGCACATGTTGGTCTTGATCTCATTTACGGAGGGGCTTGACCTTCCTGAGGGTTTTAGCAAGGTTAAATTTGAACAAGGTAATCTAATGCTGGCTTAAAAATTAGCGTAATAACTACCAAGTTCACTTTAAGTTACCACAACTACTGCTGCTCCTGTCTCTTTCACTGTCACATAACATTTAGTTAGCTTCTTGCTCCTTCACTACCTTTAACTATAAAAAACATCATCATCCCCAACATCAACCAATAAATGTCCAATATAAGAAGTAAGCATCTCGATTCGCCACAAAGATCGACTTAATAAGACGAAACTCTTTTTTTATAGTATAAGGGTGCAAACAAGTTCCGTGTCACCTAATATAAGTGATCATCGACGCCATGCATCGACAACTGCAGATGCGCGAACTGCGGCTTTTAAGGAAGGAGTACGCTCTTTGCTGGAAGGATTCTAAGTCGTATTGGTTTGGAAATACCGCTGAAGTCGAAGAACAGAAGTCGAGAACTGTTACCTTCCCCATTGGTGACGCCGTCGAGTTCAGCCAGCAGCTGGCTGACGACTCGGTCGCTGGCGCCGCCCGAGTCACCGGCCGCACCGCGCCGCGGGGCCAGCGCGTCCAGCTCGTCCAGGAACACTATACAGGGCGACGAAGCCCGCGCTGATTCAAACACTACAATAAGGAATTTGTATTAGATTTTTCTTTGGATTCAGACAACCCGATTGTAACTTCTTCTTCTCCCTGCCTCCTCTTCCCCCACTTTTTATGTTGTGTCGGCACATTACGACCGTAGTCCATACATTAATAGGTTTTCGCTATAGTTTCTTTTATGCACAGCCGTCTGCTCGACGCCAACCCTCCTCGGGCATGTGTATGAGAGTATCTGAATAATGTACTAATATTTCATTTCATTTAATTACCAACCATGCTTAAATTTGGTTAGAGATGGTTCACGACATTAGTCGATTGGCGGATTCGACGACCATGTTGTGCAAGTATCGCACAGTCCGTGACCTTAACCATTACGTTATTGGCGCGCTCAACTCGACAATGCAATTGTAGTACGGAACACATATATTATGTACGCAAATATACAGCGTACAGACGCGCGCACACGCAAAGAGCTGGAGTGATACTATACTTAAAATATGAACTTATTAATGAATAATATCTCTATCAAAACAATCCAAAACGGTATCTTAGCAAGATACCGTTTTGATTGAAGTACATTGTACTTACTAAAATACCGTTTTGGATTTTTTATGAAATAATTTGAGCAGAGCAATTTTCCGTCCTTCGTAATTATAAATTAAAATAAATAAATTCAGTATTGATTCTGTGGACAAAGGATTTTGATTTCGTTGAAAAAAGTAATTTGTTGTTGTTATTATTGTGCACTTGGCTGTTGGTTACAATGATAAAATAACGTTTACCTTTTCTAACATTCTCTTCAGATTGTCCAATGTACATATTGAGTAGCTCAGGGCCCTTGACACTCAGGAAGCTGACGTTAAGTTCTGTGCTGACGGCTTTGGCTACCAGGGTCTTACCACAACCGGGAGGTCCGTATAATAATATACCTGAAGGACAAAGAAGCAACTGTCAGTTTATATATTTATGAATTATTAGTTTTTCTTTTGTCATGGAACAAGGTTTGTTTTTTGAGAGATATTTCAATAAAAAATCGTTGATTTGACTTCGAAAAAAAAATACCTGATCGTTTCAGAGAAGAGTTTTTGAAAAGATGTGGAAATTTGATTGGTAACTCTATAGTTTTTAAAAGTTCTTTTTTTAATTTCTCCAAGCCTCCTATATCGTCCCAGTAGACCTTTGGTATTTTGGGTGCGTCCAGATGCTGACTTTGAAGCTTTCTGATTTGATCTAAAAAGAAAAAAAATGTGATTGTATGCGTCATTACCGAATATTTTAGGTTAGAAAATTTCAAATTAATATAGAAAAGCGATTAGCCGCCGTCACGGTTAATTGATAGTGCGTAGAAAGATTTTCATATGACTTTAAATTATACATATAATAAAACCACAACTGTTCTAATCCAGTAGTGAAACTGTAAGAAAAATGGATCATTGATATGAAGATGTTATAATATATTAATAACAGAAGCAATGGGTGGACGGACTGCCCACAGTTGTCAACTTTACGACAGTAGATAAGTACTTTAAAAAAATACTTTTCCCTCCCCCCGCACTTCTGTCTCCAAAATAAATTTCGTTCAAGTCGACAAAAACGTCAAAAGGTGATACTACCTGAGGTTGATTGCATTAAGGAAGGTTTAAGTCCAGTAAAGAGATGGATAGAAGTTGATGATGAATTTAAAACTTAAGTGCTTTCTGATTACCTAATGCTGAATTGAAATCCTCTTCCCTTACAAACTGCAGATTAGGATCTTGCACCAATTGACTGTGATTAGTGTGCTGTTTTAGATATGATTCCCTCAGAGCAAAGTGTACTAGTGTGTCTAAGTCACCATAGACAAAGGTTTCAGTTTTAGAAGCCACTCTTTGTAAGATTTCTTTTGTGTGCTTGCTTAGAGTTGAATCACCAGTTAGATCATCTATATTTATACTATGGTTGTTTAATTTTGTCCATGCATCTTTCTCGTGGATCTTTAGTTGCATTGCAGCAGTGAACCATTGCAGCATCTCATACCGTTGCTGAACATTTAATTTTGGCAAGTGAAACTTATCTAGAAACATTCTCATAATGTTTGGCTTTAAATCGACCTTCTCAGTGACTGCCATAAAAATGATTGGATGCTTTGTGTAATTTTCATACAAATCTGTTATTGAATTTATAAAATACTCTATTACTCTATGGTCTTCGTTATTTTCTGGATCAACTGCAAACACCTAGAAATCAGTTTATGAGAAATTATAAAAGAACATATAAACACTGAATAAATCAAAATATCACAACTTATACTAAAGGATGAACTGAAACAGGATTTTGTGACTAAAATTGTGAGGGGTTTGGCATTGGTGGTTTGGGTATGTTAAAAGGGTGAAAGAAGAGAGAGTAACAAAGCAAATTTATATTGAGGAGAATACAGGAGAACTTATATCAATCAGATTACTAAAGAATGGTGATATAAGGATAACACGAAACCAACAAGTTTATGTGTATAGATGTTTGAATGTAGACTCTCTGACCACCCCTCTGGGTGACGGGCATCAGTCCACGTATTTTTTAATTTTAGTATTATAGATAAATATGAAGTTAATTTATAACCTACGTCGAAATTATCAAGTAGTACAATAGCAGGAGCTGCGGCCTTAGCTTTTTGTATGGTTAAACTGATCTTACTTTCAGTCTGCTTTGCGGTGGAGCTTTGCAGGGCATTGCAGTCAGCTTGCAAGCAATTCACTCCTGGAAATGAAAAAATAAACTTTAAGCTTAAATATTTGTCTATATTAACTAAACTGAGTATAAATTTTTTTATCTGTTATGGAGTAAGTATACTGCAATATATTTAGAACAAATTAACGTAAAATTTTACGGAGACATGAACCCTCACTGTGGGCTTCTTTAGACGGCTGAAGGTTCCTCAATAGGCAATGCTCGGAGCCTCTATGTGAGATCGCATAGAAGTGATGCAATCCACAGTAGAAATAAAGACTTTGCCTAAAGAATGGCACATCTTTCCTACACACACACACACTGGCAATGGATTGGCTAGTCTTCTAATTGTTGTAAATGGTGGTGAGTAACAGCGGTCACTCAACATCAGGTGAGTTTAATGGCTTCTGTGATTAAAAAAAAAATTGTAAGAAATTTCTTGTGGTAAAATGATGTATTCTAAAGGGTCATCAGCTAAATCAACCCTGGTTAAGATAACAAGCCTAAGAATACATCATCATCTAGTCTACTGGAGCTTTGAATGTACAGGAGTATTTTGGGTACACCAATGATTGTGAAGTGACAGTAAAAAATGATATATATAAATATGTTTACCATTATATCTCGCTAATGTTTTTATCAGTAAATGCTTGCCACATCCCATTGAGCCAGTTACTAGGAACATGGGAATTATGGGGCTTGACAATGATGATGACAATTCATCTGTGAATTAATATGACATTTCATCAGTTTATTTCATGTAATTTGACTTTGATTCAATTGATACTTTTTTTTATTTCCAAAAAAGTTAATTACTTATTTCTCCTGTCAAAAATGGACTTATAGCTTCTTGTATTTGGTCAAACTTCCATCTCAGACCTGTTGGACATGAATGCATTAAATTCAACTGATTATCTTCTTTCTGTGGCTTAAAATATTTGTATTTTGGCTTCATAGAATGTATGTTTTCTCCCAAAGTCAATTGAGTAACTCCTTTCACAATATAAAACGCTTTTATAACATTGTGAATAGTCTTGATACTAGTTGCAGTGTCTATGTCACTGCTGATCTTAACACATTTGAAATGTAACATCCCCATCGTCTCAACTAAATCTAAATATTTGTAATGATATTTTGCCATTATCAGTGGATTCAGGTCTATAGTGATTAAGTCATTTTCGCTTACTAATCTTGGTTCTTCAAAATGATTGCTGAGAACTTCCTTGATAAAGTCATTTGATAGATCAAAATCATTAACAATGAGACATACTTCTGCAATGGATGCTAGTTTTGGAGAACATTCAAATGCAGGGATTGGATGTAGAGTAACATCTAGGTTATTATTGTTAGTGTTGCTTATCCCCATAGATGATAGTATGTTGAAAAATTCATTCTCACTAACTAAAGCACTGTTACCATGGACATAGGATGAGTAAGTGACAGGGACTACTCTTGAATTTGCAAAGTTATTTATTTTACCATCTGCCCATAACTTATTGTGAATGTCTGAAGTTCTTAGATTGAGATTATATTTAAAAAAACTGTTTGAGTTTTCTTTCATTTCCTTTTCCTCATAATGCTCTTTTTCTTCTTGGGTTAGTTTTATTGTAATCCATAAGATCCCATTATCCCTATAAAATATATTTTCAACACACAATTGAATAAAATTTGCTTGAGAGATGAATATACACTTGTGTAGACTAACATTTAAAATGTCTTCTTTTGGTTGTTCCTTTAAAATATCTTTGAGTATATATTGTGGTATTGCTTTCATTGTTAATTTATTCATGTTACAGTGTGTTCCGGCACATTTACCAAAATAATAATTAGATTTAATTGCTAGGTAAACGAGGAAAACGTATTGATTTAACTTCGGATAAATTAATTTGATGCAAAATTTTATCACCCATAACTTAAAGGACGTTTCTTCGTTCATAATATCTATCTAAAGTTCACACAAATTATTTTTTACACCGATCTCACGGTCGAATTAATCTTAAAGAATATGTTCATTTAACTTATAAATAAAGATAAATATTAATACACTGATATTTGATAACACTTTGATAAAAGCTTTGGATTCAGTAAGAACATGTTATGGGCGTTAAATTTATCAAAATAGCTAAATTGAACAAAGATAAAAGCAAAAACATCACAATTCAATTGATAATAAGAAGCATAACAATGATAACAATGTCAAAAAATTCAGCAACTGTCAAACTCAAATATCAACAGTGTCTGGCAGTCTGGTGTCATACATATTTTGTATGGCAATAAAATAGTCGTGTTGACTCTTGTTGTGTCGACTCCAAAAATAAATATGATTAAGAATGGATTCTTACGTTTAATTGCGTAATATTATTTTATACTTTAAGTGCATTTGTTGTTTTTGAATATAGTTTTTTTGAAGTCGGTTTTGTTTTTATTTAAAAGTTTTTTTTCTTGATTTTTAGTGAATTTATTGGGAAACTTAATTTAAATGGGAATACATGATAACAACCAACTATCAATCAAAGAAAGATAATAAACAAAAGTACATAGTATTAAACACATCGCTAAGCCCAGCCGTCTACTGCGCGGCCTTTGAAATCACTTGCGCGAAGTTTTTACTTACTTTGTAGTTTAAACTTTTGATATCTTCTAAACTATTGGTCAGAATGATATAGTTCAAGGAACAATTATAATATAAATTAAATTCTCTTGATAACTAAGACATTTAAATGGATAAGGATTCATACCGAACACGAATAATCACGTAGTAAGTATCGAGTGCGTTTTAATTTAATGTTTCCTAAGATAAAAATGGTTATTGTGAGACGACTTTAGAAGATAGATATATGTCATCGCGGACTTTTATTTAGCTTGTGTAAAGAGCTACATTATAAACACAATTCATACATCATTTTAATGTAAGTCCTATAGTTAAGCCTACGTAAGCCAAGAAAGTAAAATTCAACGTTTTCATATTATGCATTATTAAGAATAACTCAAAAACTACCGGTCGGATCTTGACTAAAAAAATTATTATTGTGCATTAGCACTCGAACAAAAAAAAGAATCATCGAAATCGGTTCACCAGGAGCGGAGTTCTGAACTGAACAAAAAAAAACATACACACGAATTGATAACCTCCTTCTTTTTGAAGTCGGTTAAAAAAAGAGGACAGCTAGTACTTGTCACTTAAGCGTAAAAATACATGACGTAAGCCAAAGAAAAAGCATCCCAATTAGAAATCTTTCGAGTCTCCATTTTTCGACCGCTAATTGCATATCTACTATTTTAATATGTGCCCATGCCTGTAACCCAAATGGGTAGGCAGAGATTATAGATTTCCATCTGGCGCGATCCTGTCACACATCTCTCGCTTCTACATCCATACATTTACAAAAAACATGTTCGTCGGTTAAGGGTATTTCTTATATCGCCTTTCCTTAGTATGTCACTAATATGATCGATATAAGTTCTCCGTGGACGTCCCCTGCCAACGCTGCCACTCACTTTTGAAACATAAATTTGTTTAGTTACTCTCCCATCATTCATCCTTTCATCATGATCGAACCACCGAAGCATACCTTTCTCAATTCTAGTCGCAACACGCACTTTTAAGCCACACTTTTTCCTTATAACGGTATTTTTAATCTTATTATTCAACGTCACGCCTAACATACTTCTTAGTTAAGGGTCGCATCTCAAGGGCATTACTAACATTCTTATCCTGCCAAACCCAGCTCTCACTTCCATACGTTAAATTGGGGACTAGTACAGCAATGTGTATTGCCAGACGAGCCTTGACAGATACACGCTGACGTCTCAATACGTACCTATAGTCCTATTCATTTTATTTCCCGCATTCCATTTCTACTAAACATACATCCTAAATACACAAATCTTCCACCTGTTCCACTTCTTTGTTACCCTATTACTTTGTATTTTTCAAACACCATTACTACTTTCGTTTTGTCTACATCACTATACCTCCCCTTTCAATGAATCATTCATTAGATACTACTTTTAGTATTATCTAATGAATCATTCATTAGATACTACTTTTAGTATTATATCATCGGTGCAACTATTGATGCGTTCCAGTATGACAGAGGCTGGGGACTAGTTCAATTATTGCGCTAACGAGGCACAGCGCAGGGTACTTCGCGAAATGCTGTATTTCAAAATACCACCCAAAACCCATCAGGTGGATATCCTACTCGTATTTTTTGTTATTAAAAATAACTTAGTTTATTTTTGAATGTTGCGACGCAGTTGTCAAAATACGAAAAAGTATATCAACGTAGTTATTACGTTCTTTTTGGTATATCAATATTTAAGGTTAAATGTTATTGACATATTTCATAATTATTATTTATTAACGTAGTTATTACATTCTCTTTGTAACATAGTAAAGAATTATTGGACCTCATGTATGTAACGTGGGCTTCTTTTAACAATGTAAGAATGCTTCTGATGGCTTGTATGCCTATTGTAATTTTTTACTTAATATGGTTAGTAAACACATCAGAAGGAATACGAAGTGAAGAAGGGACTCTCTTGGACCTTATATGCTGGCCCGACGGCAACGCAATACCCGTTATAATTGCATGTGGTTCTATTATTGCCGTTGTTATTGAGGTTCGGTTAATTTACATTACAATAATTAGTGAACGTCATTTTATGCTTGCAATGATTGTTATACATAAAATATATCATTATTTGTAATTTTGTAGTGTAGTAATAGCAGCAGTAAACATGACCGGTCTATTTATTTGAGAGTTTATAGTTAGTTACAAAATTAGAACTAACAAAACTAACATTTAGCATACATATTTTTTTGATGATGGTTTCAGTTATTCGGTTTGTATCAACTTTTTAAGGCAGGACTGCCGAAGAGGGAATACAATGTCACCAATGGCTTATTTTACTATATCTGGGCTTTGATTGTTATGATCCTTATTTTTCTTGCGATTATGTTTTATTCTGGATTACAATCGACTATACTACGAGGTACGTATTGAGTAGTCTATGGTCATACGTCACATTTAAATTTTTGAGGAAGTTGGCAAACGAGTGGTCCCTGGTGATAAGTGATTATCGCTTACCCATAGGTATCCGCAACAAGCAATTGAGTTGCAAATGCATTGTTTTCTACCTTTATTATGATGGATAATGGAGACTCCCCTGTCCAATTGGGCCTCCAGCACCTCACTCATACGAAATGGAGAAGCATAAAACACTTCTAGTCGCCTGTCTCCTGTGAGGTGGTGGTACTTCACTGGTCGAACATGCACATTCTTACCGTAGGTTTGCACTGGCGTAAAATCGTGTCCCGATACAAGCTTTCTCTCTATCCTTCTCTGGGAAAAAACTGAGACGACAAAATGTTTTGTGTCGGCATGTTTTCGACAGTGTAAACCAGTTACATCAACTGTTGCTGGCTCTATCGCCGATAAATATGGGAAACTTTCATAAACAATAAATAGTAAAAAGCATAAGAAGCGTATCTTTTCCCCCGTCTTCTCACTTTTTAGTTTTTACCTTGCTACCGTCAGGAGGGTCAATCATCATCAGCCTATATAAGTCCACTGCTGGACATAGGCCTTCCCCAATGCCTTCCACAGTATGCGGTCCTCCACGCACCGCATCCAGCGACTTCCTGCCATTCTTATGACGTTATCGGTCCATCTGGAAGGAGAGCGCCCTACACTTCTGGTCCCCATCCGTGGCCTCCATTCAGGAGGGTCAAGCCCCCCCTCAAATTACAATCCTGGATCCGCCACTTTTTATGTCTGTAAACATTTTCCATTCTTTCTGTTTCTGTAGCCAAGATCAAGGGCGGAATAACTAAAGCTATGCTGAGATACGCGAGTCACTTGCCATCGAAAGTTGCAATAGACAGGCTACAGACGAGGTTCCGTTGCTGCGGCCGAGTGGACTACCAGGAGTGGTTCTATATTCCTTGGTTCACCACAGAGGAAAGTGTAGCCACTAATGCTGTGTTAGTGACTACGTACTAATACTAAACTTTGCTGCATAATGTATAGAAATAAAACGAACATAATATAGTAACTTTTTTACTTAGGTGATATGTATTAGTACATACTTGACTTGGGCATTAAATACCTCTTATGGTGGTTAACAAGTAAACTGCTCGCCTGTTAAACAATCACTAGAACACAAATACTAGACAATATCGTTCCAAGAGTACCTACTTTCTATCGTGGCAATTGGTGTGACCACACCAGTCGAGCTGGTAACAACAATTGAGGCCAAAGTCTTGATGCCTTCTGGATTTAACTCAATGTTTTTAGTACATTGTTGGGGATGTGTCTATCCTTTATACATGCAACTAATATAAGGAAATAATCATTAAGAATTTCCCACTTAAATATCGATTAGGTCTGACATAGTAATTAGAAACTTGTTTAACAAGTTTTGATTACACCTTGTATATTAAAATGTCAAATGTCGTATTTATTCTTTATAGCAAACACCCGAGTTTTAATTGAATCGCGTTCTTAGGACTTATGGCAATCAAATTGTCACCGAGTTTTATTATGGCCCAAGTGTGTTAGGCGGCATTATCGCCATAAACCGGCCTTTAAGCAGATCCGAAAACAAAAATTTGTGATGTTTTACGACATCAAAAATTCTTTGCTTTCTCTACGGAGTGTTATCTCTGATAATTTCAAACAGGAAAGATTTATTTGTAACTGGCAAACTCTAAAACTACTGATCCCGTTTTAATATTTAATAGCCATTGGAAAGCTACATTATCTGGCAGTTTTTCTATTAATGTTCAAAGAGGGCAAATGAGGTGTGGCTTGATGATGAAATGATCATCACGTAATCACAGCTATTTTGTATGGTAAAAGTCGATCAAACTTGCAAATGGCTTTCGGATACGCATGAAACAATCACAAGAGTTATGAATGTGTTGCCATCCTTTTTCTAGGAGAGATGTTGGACGGGAAGGGGATCAGTCCCTACTCGATGGGGCTGCTCACTCATTAGACGTAACAGAGAAGTATGTATGCATATATTTGTATTCTGTAAGGTGCTTCATTCATGCAACAACTGCTGCTGATATCGCCATAATTCTGGTTGCAGTATTCGAACATAACCTCGTCCAATTAACATAAATAAATAAATAATATTACATGGTTGCGTTACAGAGCGAGTAATAGGTTCGTTGCCGACAACGTTCCCTACAGCTGCTGTTCCAAGGACGTGATGTCGCCCTGCATACACCACGGCGTCTCACATCGAGGAGCGATTTATAAATATGATCCTTCGGTGCGTTGTCCCTTCTTAATTTTACGTTTAAAACAGCAAAAACAATACGTTTCGGTTTTGTCTTGTATGTTAGTAATTTACCAGGTGTGTAAAGAGATGTGTCTCAAATTATTTTGAATTTATTTCGTAGGATGTATTATTGTTCGTTTGATGTGTTATTTTGAAAGTTGTTACCAAGTTAGTGTTACAAGAATTAATAGCTAAAGTTTTTTTCTCTCTACTAGTCTTGTCTCCACTGAAACAGATGACGTTGTATAAGTTATTTGATGCGTGCGTTGAATAAACGTTATCTGATTTGAATACACTTAAGATTGCGACAGTATATCAGTGTTTTAGATTTGTAAATAAATTACAGAAACAACTAACGATCTGGTCGGAAGGCTGCGAAGAGAAATTAATATACGAGATGATGTCAGTGTCGTGGAGGTTTAACGCGGTGATGTCCTTGATCATTATAACAATGGTTCGTTTTGTAATTATATAAGATGTACATAATTAACGTAAATAAAAACTTGTGTGTACGTCATTTCTTGGCTGACAGAAAACGTATATACTATGTTTTAACCAAAACGTTTCGAAACATATTTACAATCATTATAATATAGTAAACCAGAAGGTATTAACATGATCAAATTCAAAAAAAATGAATAAACCCATAAGGCTAAGAACGCATCTCATATTTTTTGTTCTCCTTTCAACATGATTTACACCGCATATATGTGTCACAATCGAAAAAGCTGTCGAGCCTAATTTTATTTATTTATGTGTGTATATAATTTTATATTTCTAGATTCTACAAGTGATTGCGGTACGTTATTTGCACACTGCCTATAAAAACGGTTTGCATTGTGGAAATCAAATAACTTGCTACGCGTACCTCCTGCGTTCGGCGACCGACACTAAGATTCAGCAAACCGTTCACTCGAGAAGGAAGGCCTTTAGGAAGAAGAAGCCGAAGCAGACCCGAACGCTGCAGTGGGTGACGGGGAGCTCGCAGCCGGCTCTGAGGAGATACTTGAGCTCGACTGACATGAACAGTTCTGATGAGTTACTGAAACCTATATTCGAATGAAAAGTAAGCTTGCCAACAAATCTGCTACACACGGCTTGTCGATTTTTTTCACCAGAGAGTGCATTGAGTATTTGGCGTGATGTCGTTGTTCTTGAATGGAAAGACTTCGGGACTCGAGACCGTAATGTACACTTAGATATTGTTATAAGCTCGATCACTCTTGGTCAAAGAAGTTCTGACTACAATAGCGTAATGCTCTATTGTAATGCAGACATAAATACATATGAGAACCAAATTTTGCAGCCTACCGCGGGTGTTTTTTTTAGAAATGAGTGTTTGATATGTGGCGTGTAAATGTAAAATTGATGAAAAAATAAACACCATTACGTCAAGCACCGTTTTTCTTTAATATATACAATCATTATGAAAAATATATACTGAGACCTCACAAAGATAATGGTCGATAGACAGAAATAAAACTTGAATACTTTACTTTATTGAATTCTATTAAATCATAAATAAATAAAATTATCCAGAAACCTAAGAAATGCCATGTCCTTAAAATAATATCCTTGGAACAAAAATGATATATTAAAGATAATAATTTATATGTTTTAAAACGTAAAGGTTAAATGTTGCCTCGATTTAACAAAATATTTACTTTTCGTTTAGGAACTTGTTTATCTTGTCGGGCTCTGCCAGTTCCTTGAGGCGGTGCAGGTTGTCCCACCAGAGCTTCAAGCGATGGCGACGGATCATGTTGAACCACGGTGTTAGTGGCCCTTCCAGTGTTGGTAGAAATCTGCAAGATATTGATTCCATCAAATAAATTTGTACCCACCGACCTTTTGATATCCAGATAATGAGCGCGTTGAGCGACTACGATATACGTGTATAAAAATGTACGTGATGCGGGGGCTGTTTGATAAGTGCCCGTTTATAGTGAATCTGTTATTTTTGTATATATGCATTTATTTTTCTACATAGTCACCTTTAACTCTATACATTCCTACAGTTCCTACGATGTTTAAGCTGCAATAAGCCATCCAATAAATATGATTTCTGAAAGTCATTAAAATAGGCCTCTGTGGTGGCAATGTCTTCGTCGTCATTAGATCCAAATTCAGGTAGGAGAAACAAAAAAAATTCAAATCTCAACGGTCACGAAACGACGCAGAAACTCCTTGGGGTACGTTTGAACACGGCGAGACATGCTTCAAAGTCGTCAGTCGGTTCCGTTTTTGTTCTTCCGTGAGTAATCGCGACACCCATCCTGCCGATACTTACTTTATACCCGTTGAAAGTTCTCACAAGACGTTTACAGCATCATTAATTTCTCGAAGTTTAATTCGGCGGTTGGATAAAATGATATTTTCAATTTTCTTAACCATATCCTCTGTAA
>JWHW01025813.1:615651-634692 GCA_000931545.1 Papilio glaucus
TATGCAATAACAACATAGTAAGGAAATAACATTTCGTGCAAATGTATATGTATGCGATGGTTTTTGTACACAACTTTTGGTATGAGTATTCAAATAAGATGTAAATTCGTTATCGTTTGCTTAAGAGTCGTGAAGTAATGAAATATTTATTCCAATAAATTACAATGCAAGACAAATTAATTAGAAGAACTTGAATTTGTAACATGGTCTTTCTTGGATACACCAAATTTCCTAACTAAGGCTTGACCACTATAAATAAGGATTTGACCAAATAATGGTACGCAATAGATGTGCAGCACTAATTCACTCTTCACATAAAGGTCCCGATCGGACAGAAAAATTAATGCTGGCAACTCCTTTGCTGTTCGCACAGTATACGATCATTTCAATCGCATCGCCCACGTGATATTTATATATTTTGACGTACATCAACAACAAAATGATGGAAACCAGCTGTATTACTAAGCGTCTAATGGTACAATGTTAATTGGAGATTCATATCATGTAATTCCTTAGCACTTACCCAAAATGTAATAAAACAATGAATCTTCTTTGTAAATGATATTAGACTTGTGACCTAGAAAAGATACATTGAAAATACTCACGCATTGAATTCATTCTTGGGCACGTAGCAGTATTCAGATATTTCATCGGAATTCGGTTTGACCTTGACGTCGCTCTGGAAGAAGAGGATGTGGTCGATCTCGTGCTCGCCCCACACGCCGTCGCCGGGGTCGTGGTAGTGCACCCGCGTCAGGAATGTGAACTGTTCCGGGTCCATCTGTCCGGGTCATTCGTATCACATACACATACAAGTACTTAAATCTTAAATATGCTTATGCTATAAGGATAAATGTTTATTTAACTTGTTTTTTGTTGTGCTTCTCAAGACTTGGACTCATACTTTTACTTTTTTAATTTTTGCTGACTAAGTAAAAAATTGTTGAAATGATAACGATAATGATATCTAATAAAGGTTACGATCGTAGTTTTCCTGTCCTTTCATTACAATCTAAATTAAGCATCTGAAAAACAATATTGAATAATACACAAAATTTTTTGTCCATTTTTTATTTCTCTTTGTCAATGTCAAGACAAAAATAAAGGGTATGATTTAACATTTTCATACGTGGTAGAAAAAATTGCATGTTGTCTATAGTCCGACACTAAAAGTTTTAATTTTTATATAATACATACCTGATCCAGAGGAATGCCTAGTTCGTGATTCAGCCTACGTCTCGCTGCTGTAATAATTCCTTCTGGCTTATCATCTATGTACAATGGGTGACTGCAACACGCGTTTGTGTAATAGTCTGGATATGTAACCTAAAACAATTATAAAAATAATAAAAATATAAATAATAAGATTTAACATTTTAGTCCTCTTTCCTATGTAAGGATTGGAAGTAGAGGAGGATATGAAGGGAAAGGAGATAGATAGGAAAAAGAAATATCCTTTTTTCTGTTTATCCTCTCTTCTGCCCATTAAAGGTAGGCAACGCATCTGCAACTTGTGCGCTTGTTTCAGATGCCTATGGGTAGCAGTCACCTTATATCAGGTGAAACACTTGCTTGTTTGCCACCTTCCCCATAACTAAGAGTAGAGAACATAGAACAAAACTAACAGTAGGAGAGTGACTGCAGCTGTTGTACAGATGGGCCAGCTCAAACGGAGATTGATTGGAAGGAGTTGTCTTGTAATTGTTATCAGATTACTGAGAATGAAAGGGTAATAATAATAAAAAACATTAACATTACAACTTACAACAAAATGTACCCACTTTTAAAAATATTCATCATTTGAAGTATAGTATGATAACAGTTCCCAAGCAATATTAAGTTTACCTTTTGACTGGCTCTTCTCTGTAGGAGCATGTCTCCACGCTTGTTAAATAGGAACACACTGAATGCACGATGTAACAACACACTGCCATCAGCTGCCACTTTGTGACAATCACGTTTTGTTGCAGTACCAATGAAGTTGTCCTTCTCATCTACTAACAGGCATATGTCCTTATCTAAAGCTTCAACCTAAACAAAAAAAATTGGTCTAAAGACTGCACTGCTGAATATAACTTGAAATGTTACTCTCCACCTGGGGGTCTTACGAGAGAGTTTTTGAACCATATTTTAACATTTAGTTGCATGAATGGGCTGGCTCTACCGGTGAAATACCACAACCTAGGAGAAGTCAGGTGTGACGTAGAAGTATTGTGCGTTTCGTCTGATGAATGAGGTGCCACAGACACAAGTCTAGTCCTAATAAGGAAAGGATGGGAAGCGAAAGAGGATTCGGCGGACGAGAGCATGGATAGAAAAAGAAAATATACTTTTTCCTATCTATTTCTTCCCCTGTTCATTAAATGTAGGCAACCCATTTGCAACTCATTAGATTGTTGCAGATGCCTATGGGTGGCAGTCACTTAATATCAGGTGAATTGATTGCCAGTTTGCCACCTGCTTCCATAAAAAAAAAAACTGTATGTAGAAACCTTACAATATTTCCAATACTGTTTGGTTAGAGCTGTTCGCAGAAAGAAGTCTTACAAGGAAGAATACTCTGATGCATGTCACAAGCTTTCTATTAGTCTTCCAACATATCTGTATAATAGAATGAGGGAAAGGGATGGCCATTTGGTATTTTTGATGAAACCCAAGAATAAATAAAACTACTTCAGGTTGGCACTTATTGTCAGTCGGCATATTCAGGTTACAGTTGCTGCTGCTCCATAGCTTTATCAAAAACCCTCAATAATTATGCATGAGGGTGAGAAATATATATGAAAAGAGTGCAAGAACTCTTGTTTATAACAATAAAATTGGTAACTACAAATGTAAATGCTTATTTAATATAATAATTGTGGAAGAATGAATATTAAATAAAAATTGACTGTTACCCTCAAAATTTATGATTTTTTTGAAGTTCTGGAAAACCAAAAGCTTATAGACAATTTTAAAATCTTAATAGTAGAACAACAGAATTTAGCCATTTATAGGTTCTCAGGAATAGGTTGATGTCAAATAATTAAGAGTACAAAAGAAATAAAATGACAATCATAATGATGTTAAGGATGCCAGTGGATGCAATGCAACAATTATTACAACACAAAAAAATGTTAATTTGCATTTAATTTATAAGTTATAATCGTTACCTGTTTTGGTTCAACCCCATCACTGGTTGCAGGCTGTGGTTTTGCTGGATCCGAAGCCAGAAACCTTTTTTCATATCGTACTGTGTTCCACAGCCGCCGTGATAAATTTCTGACGAGCATTTTCTAAGAACATGTGTAAGACAACAACATAAATGTAATTCAAATGTTATTTTGTTTGAAGAATTGTTTTTTACATGACAATATACCTATTATTGGGTAACAATGGGTAAGTGATGGAGCAGAAATTGTGTAACATTTAGATTGCATGATAAATGTTGAAAAGAATAATATATTTATTTAAGCATAACAATATAATGATAGAAGATCTAGTAGGTTGGAGTTCACATTATTACAGCCTTTACCAACAAATTTTCTGGATTTTTATAATAAAAGAATTGAGATAAGGAACAAGATTAGACATTTTGGATCTACTAAGCTTGAAGAAAAACAAATGGTATGTCTACTGTATTTATTAAAATAGTCAAATACTACCTAGTCACAGGAGAGGGGGTCAACAAAGAGTTTGAGATCATAGGTTAAACTGTGGAGCTCACATTTGACATTTGTATTTTAAAAAATCAAATCATTAATTATTTTAATGTATTCTTAGTTTCTTCTATTGCTAAGGGATCAATTACATTAATTAAGGATTTGCATTTCAAAATCCTGTGTAAAGCTGCAAAGGTAGAGTAATCAATGAGGTAATTTTTGTATGGTTTTATTCAGTGACATTTGATTTTACTAAGTAAGTGCTGGGAAACAAAAGTAAAGAAGTGGTAAAAAACATTTTACATTTTTTCTAAAATGTGGTGTCATCAAATCATTAATTAATTAAAATTTGATACATGCTTAAATTCTATTTATTTCATGACTTGACATTGGAATCAGTTACTTTTATTTCTTTGACAATTTATTTGAACTCCATTTATGGAAAATCAAATGCAGTGCAATTAAAGCATATTCGAATTGTTAAAAAAAAAATGCATAGGTATAGGGCACAACTAAGGTATACCAGTGATATAAGCATATTGTTGGTATCCAACAATTATGCTGTAATTAAGTGTTAATAACTTTCTCTTTCAGCGTAAAACTTTCATTACCGATTTAATAGTAATAAAATGAAACGTTTCTAAGACAATAAGGACATTATAAATTACTATAATAGTAGTTAACAAAAGGTTTGAATATAAAATTATATTTTCATGAACACGTCAAAAAATTTATACCTTTTTAACTTTAACACGCAATCTTAAAACAAATGGCACTTCATTAAATAGCAGTTGAAGAAGTAAACATTCAGTGAAAACTGTCTCAGTCAAATAAACCGCAACAAGTAAAAATATTTTCAAAGATACTTTTGGTGTTGCACACGAAGCGGTCACAAAGAATCAAAGACGAACAGGAGACAACAGTCAAAATAATGAACTATCAATTCTGTCAATGTCAATTGACAACAATGCTGCCAGACCATTGCCTGGAGTTTTCCTTATAATCTCTTATCTACTCTGAAATCCCCCTAAATTCAGGTTTTGAAACAAAAAAAAAATCCAAAGGGAAATGTATTTATTTATTAAAAAATACAATTTTGAACAGGTTCAGCTATCAGGGGCGGTGAGTTTATTGGAGCCCTGGGCAAATAGTGCTTGGGCCCCTTTAGGGACAAACAGTAATAGTACCTAAAAAGGGACTTTAATTTGTACCCAGTCTAAAATATAATCGGGGGCCCATATAGTCCTTAGGTAGATCCCCCCCGATCAACTATGGCTACCATCACTTCAGCATCATCACACGCGTCTTCTGCAGTTCCGTACCTATTTTTTCTCAGTTACATTTATTTAACCTCTTTAAACTTAGTTTTAAATGAACTCATTCTTATAGAAAAGTATATCTTATTTTCAAGACTGAATTGATTGCTTCACGTTTTTCAAATCATGATCTCTTATACCTTCAGACTTTACATTAAATGTATAGCCAAAATTCATGTACGATGACTCAATGCTGTATTCTTCAAAATCAGCAGCATTGTGCTTACGTGCAGCATTGTGGTGTGCTTTAGCTGATTTATAGTTGTCTAATCAAAAGTTAGTCTAATCTAATTGCGAACGGTTATTATTTTTGTTATTGTCATTTTTTTTATCCCCTCAACACCCAGTTTTTTCCGTCCAAGTATTCCCGCAAAAATATTGTTCCACCAATTTTCCCTCCCCACAAAAACAAACAAAAACCTTAAATTTGGGGGGATTCCCCAATTTGGCATCAATAATTGGCAATTATAATCAAATTTATGACTATAGTCTCCTATCTTATCTGTGAAGTGGTATTCAAATCAAATTAAATATTGTTTTTTCAGATCAGTGTCTGCTGGCTTGTCATTTATATTGAATTATATTACACAAAATACTCAATCATATTGAACTACCCAATACATAGGGTAAGAGCGGCGAGTTGACCTTCGTCATTTTATAAAACCTGCCAGTTTTTAGGTGTATGTCCATAATACAGATAAAAAGTATCATTGGGTATGAAGTTTGGATCACGGTAGCTTTGGATATATCAGTTAGCAAAGGTGTATAAAACTGAATCTCGAAAGAAGGACTTCGACTTCAGTGTTTCGAAAAGCAATCTCCATGTTTATCATGAAGCCCGATGCCTGTGGACTGTCAAACGCTTGTATTTGGAATTCCAGCACGGTCCGATCGACAGACCAGTCTCAGTGAAGGACGTCCAAATTTCGCCTAAGTTTTAATAGCAACTTACATAATGTTACGTTACTGTTACGAACTGACAATGAAGGCGTAATTAGCAATTATTATAATTGTCTGCTTTTGGTTATAAGTAGCCATTGTTTATTACTTTTTCACAACTTTACTATAATATTTATCTTTTGTTTCCTTTCATTTTTATTCCTACCTACCTATAAATAATTTTTCCTTAGTTGATATCAACGTAAACTTTCTACCAAATTTATACATTCCGGTGACTTATTTTTAAATTAAAGTCGTCCGACAATCCGACAGGCGCAGGAAGTCACCTCCCGCAGTGTTTAAAATAACTTGGTGAGACAAACATAGGAGATTGTAACTTTGACGAATAAACATTTCCATATTGTATAAAAAGATTAAAATTCCATTTTTGTTCAAAAATATTTGTTTTAGAAACACCAAATACCATTTAAAATTGTTCAGTGTTTGTCAACATGGCTAGAGTTAAATTGGCCATAAGAATCAGACCATTTACTGAGAAGTAAGTGGATAAACTGCATCTAATTGTGTTTGAAATGTTTATTATATTAATAACACTTATTTCGCAGGGAACTTAAATCGGATAAAGACCGCGTTGCGATCGTGTCTATGAGCGGAGAGAATACAGTGACCATAACAAATATAAAAGTAAGTGTCAACAAGTACGAAATATAAAAGTAAGTGTAATAATTTTAAATTATAGTATCATCGATAATTTATTTTTTAACTCACCTTTCCCTTGATAAAGTTAAGTGATTATGATGAAATTTGACCAAAATAGACATAGAATAACATTTTTACATTTCTCTGGTACTTTGGTGGTGTTTCAAAGATACTTTGCTATGTAGAGATCTGAGGGCTACATTACTGTGCCTTTTAGTCAACAAGCAGTCGTCTTGCAAACGCTATTGAGATTGCAGTAGGAAATAAAATGAATATTTTTATTAAACATATTGTATTATTAAAACAAATTTATGGAAAAACGATAAGTAAAGTAATCAATAATTTTTCATTACTAAAACTTTGCTCAGGTAAATACATCAGGCGCAGGCGACAGCAGGGAGCGCGTGCGGCCTTATTACGCCGATTTTACTTTCGACAGTTCTTGTCCCAACACAAGTAAGGAGTGTGCTACTCAAGAAAAGGTATAGTTCTTTAGACAAATAATAAAATAATTGTAATACAATCTATTATAGATTATTATATAAGACATATAAGACATTACAAGAAGTTAAGCTTCTAGCTTGCGTCTAACATTAAATCTCCATAATTTGGGAGACGAAGAAAGAGATCAATAAAAAGTGTACGATACGTATAAATCATTTTGAATTTATTTCACAACAAGCACCCCACCCTGGCTTCGCTCGGGTAGATAGATAGAAAAATAAAAAATAGCGTAGGTTACTTGCTGATAGAAGAGCTTTCTGTGCGATTTTAGCTCTTAGGTTTAGTTTTTGAGTATTTTTTGGAAGAAAAGATTTGCTTGTAAATTTTTTCTTTTAATAATTTTAGTAGTATAGATAAAATAATGATATATTTAAAAAATATTAACTATAAAATAAAAGATACCAATTAAAAAAAATAACAATATTAAACTTCTTGGTACGCAATGGCATCGATCGTTTGTTTTGTTATTATGTTTAAGACTCGGAGATCTTTGGTTTAAATACAGTTAATGTTTTAATCTTATTTATAAGGTATTCGAAACTATCGGACAAGGAGTATTGGCTAGCTTGTCACAGGGTTTGTCTGCTTGCGTGCTTGCTTACGGCCAGAGCGCAACTGGCAAGACATACACCATGATGGGGACAGAGTCTAATCCTGGTCTCATACCAAGACTCTGTCGGGCTCTCGGCGATGAACTCCCCGTGGACATCAAAGTCAGGTACAATTTACATACTAACGTGCTTTAAATACTCCTGTTACTAAAATGTGTAAGAGTTGAATGTATCACGACTCAGAACTATCTCTGGGTTAGCTCGTTTAGAGAAAATGTTTAGAGCAAACAAAAGATCACGGCGATCGTCAGTTAGAGCCCCAATCACTTAGCGTATGCGCAACAGTCCCGGAAAGCGACTTGTCGCAGTTGACATTGCTGACGGTGGCAATCCGGGGGTGCGCTGGGTAAGGACCGCATCCGATTCCGCGCAGTGGGTACCTATAGCCGCTGCTCTCATACTGCCGCACCGCAACAATCCACGAGGGTTTGACATATACCATTCCGCTGTCGCTGTAGTGCGTACAAAAAGTTTTTATACATATTTTTGAGTGCGCGGCACATGTCAGCCGCTCAGTGCATTGCACCCTTTTTATTTCTACTTGTGGCACACCTCTCTCGCTTCTTCTACATCCATACACATTCATCGCTCATTCGCATTCATACTCGTTACGGGTACTTCTTGTATCGCTTTTCTTTAGTATATCACTAATTTAAACGATATAAGTTCTGCTGGGACGTTCCCTTGCCAACACTGCTCACTCACTCTTGCACCATAAATTTCGGCTAATATGTATCCTATTGCCCAGTCAGTATGACGTTCATATTTTTTTTGGGAAAAGGTCTCGGTATGTAGTTTCGGTATGTAAAGTTTCGTAACTCGTAGACACATAGTTAAGTTGAGTGTTAAATTACCATACGCATGAACTGAGCAGGCAAAACGAACGTTTCGTGGTAGCACTGGGGGCGAGTAAGTGCAAAAATGCCTATCGGACAAACGAATGTTCCGAATTTCTTTTTTTTTTTTAAAAGGGGCTTCCGAGCTTTTGCCATCGAAGGGAGCTCCGCCCCCTCCCTCCCCCCTCCTCCACATATCATACTGGGCAATAATGTACATACTTACCTAAATTTCTTCTCGGTGGTCTCTCTTCCGTCATTGTTTTAACTTGCCCGAACTACTGAAGCATTTATTTAACGGTTATTATAGTGAAAATATTGCGCAATGCAAAGATTTAAGAGAAATGAAAAACAATACAAATGTTACGTGTTGAATGAGACGATTATCGGCGCCATAAAATTACCAATGTACATCAATATGTGGATAGATCACAGGTATCGCGTGCACTGCAGCCATAACAATACTTTCTTCACACTATATGCATACATGTTGCGAAAACAATTTACTTTTCTTTATCTTGTATTTTGTATATCGAGCTATAGGTACTCTATTCGAATGTTACTTTTATTTTCGACGAATCTATTTTCTGACGACAGTGGCAAAGATTATAAATTTATTTTGAATATTTATTTTTCAATATTCTATGCGTGAGTAACTGAGGTGAGTAACCATCACTTTCAAAAATTAGTCTTGTAGAACAAGGACCTGTAATAGATTATTATTGCCTTAGTTAGGCAATAAGGCAATAATATTTTTGAAGTGAAAACTTCTTAAGCCGCGTTAAAGGTTTTTTAGTAGGGTAAAATCTTATAGGTTCGCGTGATCAACACGAGCAACACCTTATTTTAATTTGGGACAGTTTCGACGATTTTTTTAAAATTTATTTTATTGTATTAAGATACAAGGATTTATTTTTGAAGTATTGTCGCGCATTCCCACTTGTTTTGCGTTTTCTCTTCTGTCGGCAGTCCTTATGACCTGTGTGTTTTTTTTTCTATAAATAATATGTTTATAAAGGTAAATTATTAATTTACTCAGACCAAATCTCAACCCAATTTAGTTTTCACCGTTGTACTTAATAACCAGTAAGGGAAGATGCATGACTCGGTACTAATCCCAATCCCAAATGGATTAAAAGACAAGCGACTTTAATGATTTCCGCTACATTAAATAATAATTAAGATCTGTTTGTATCACTTTCTATTATTCAGTATCTAATGTTAAATGAAACGCTATAAAAAATAATCAACGGAGTAAAGCGAAAAACTTGGTCGCTTTAGAAATAAACACCTATCATTTTTTTTTCATTAGTCGTAGGCGATCAAATTGGAATGAAGTCATAAACAGAGCACAAACTTTCAACCCCCAAGGTCACCACGTCACGCGAGCACTACCATCAGCCCCGAGCTTATCTTACCGATATCTTCTTACATAGGTTTATATAACCTCGGTACCGTATAACTTATGTAAATATTTACATACTTATCAACAATGACCCGAAACAGATGTATTAGTTGTAAACACTAGAATTTCAGTCATGGCTGCGGTTCTCTCAAGAGAAGATTATTTACGACCGGTATAATTTTCACACGTGACCGGCGTAAAACTCGTTGTGGAAATGTATTTCAAATTAAAAAGAATACATACATATTTGCATTCTACAAAAGCCGCGGGCACGCAACCGCGGCGTGCGCGGGCTAATATTGCAACAATCAGTTTATAGCGTCTTCTTTGGCATCAATTTGGTAATTTACACATAACCTTGATTAATTAGGTACTTACATATTAACACCACCGCAGAAGTTGTGTTAGGTTAGGTTAGTCGCAAGAGCCGAGCCAAGGGTAAGAGCGTGGCTGACGTGTCCCAGAATGCGTCTAACCAAATGCCTTTGGGACTTTTCGCCCGAAATTAAAAAAAAAATCTGCAGCTGCGGTGGTGTTAATACGTAAGTAGAGTACGTAGTAACAGTGGTAGAGCCAACAACAATAACATCTGTTGAACGAATGGGCCGGCTCGGTGAAATACCACGACCTCAAAGAAGACAGGCGTGAAGTAGAAGTATGCTTCTGCATTTTGCCTGATTAGTGAGGTGCCGGATACCCAATTTTAGTCCTCGTCTCTTTTCCATCCTTTCCTAATAAGGATAGGATGGGAAGGGGAAGAGGATCGGCCTGGGAAGGGATGGATAGGAAAAAGAAACATCCTTTTTCCTGTCTTTTCCCTTCTCTGACCATTAAATTAACGCATCTGCGACTAATTTGCTTATTGCGGATGTCTATGGGTAGCGGTCACTTAATATCAGGTGACGCGCTTGCTCGTTTGCCACCGTCTCCCATTAAAAAAAAACATTAATTATATACCTTCTTTATGAATCCCACCATTTGTAAAAAAATATGAAAATTCGTTCAAAATTTATGGAATTTATCGCGTTCAGACTAACAGACAAAGGGACTCTGTGTCATAATATGTGGAGGATGTCCATTATGAGACGTAATAAGCTCGATGTACCAAGCGGATAGCAATATCGATTAATTGACATGAGAGCTTATACTTCCTTAAAAATATATTTTTTACATTTTGACTTTAGTACTTAATTTTATATTATAGACCGTACATTTCCAAAAGGTTTTATGACAGTTCATGTTTCTCAATACAGAGAGTTACGGGAGAAAAATAAAAATGAAAAAATATTTGATTACTAAGAAATAGTTAAATTTAATTATACATAAATACGTTCGTATCAGTAACAGAAGGTGACACCCCAAAAGATGGCGTGAGGTGGCGATGTCTAGTTGTTGTTAGTAAGGCTTCAGGCTTGCTTGCATCACGTGCGCCCATCGTTTCAGTAGCTCGGACGCGCCGCCCGCCCTACACTTATTACCAGCGAAAAAGTGAGTGTTTTTTGTATAATTAACTATCATTACAAATATGTGTTGTTAATAAAACGTTTTAATTATGATACAACTACCATACCAGTGGTGTTTTCTTTTTAAATTATGAATTAGAAGTATTCTTAATTTAAATGTCTTTGTATCTCTGTTTTTTTATGGATTTTTTTTATTAAATTCAGCCAGTAGTTTATTTAATAATATAACCCAAATACATAGAACGTAATAATAAAATTTGAGAATAAATTGTCATGTTGAGTTTTCGAAAATTTGTCATGCTTTTGTATGATTCATTTTGTTTGAAACAAGAACAAGTATTGTGCTAAAAGTACATGTATACATAATTTTTTTTTTAATAGTTTCTCACAATAATAGGTACTCATACAAAGATTAGATGAGCGATAGATTGGCAATGTCTCAGGAAGTTGAAATTTACAGCTGACATGTATTAACACAATACATATATTTTTAATGTATAACTTGCGTATTTTCGTTTTAAAGACTAATTTCTGATAGTACAAATATTTTTTTTTATTAACAATTTAAAAGTAAAAGAATAGAATATAATCCGTATCTCTGGTTAACCCCTTTGCGTTATGAGCATGCGTGCTTATGTATTTAAAATACCATTATAAAATGTAATTACGTGTCAGTTCATTAAACAGTTAAGGTCCTGCGACGTTGCTAAACATATATTTATAGGTCCACGGTGATAGGCTCACCAGCCATACCATTAAGGTAAAAAAGTACGCGAGAGTTTTATATAATCTCAGCTTTTTTAGTTTGTATTAACCAAAGAATGTTGAAAATTTCAAATAATGTTACTATAAAGCAGAAGATTTTATGTTAATAAAAGGACGGTGAGACGACGCCAATGTCTGACTTTATCGTGACAACACACCGGAGGTGTCGACGTCATCGCCGCCCTCACGAAATCGTCTGCTATACGCTTTATGACCGTTTTCAAATGTTTTTATTTATCGTTCGTAAATGGTTATATAAGCCATTGTTTGTTTTGTTTATTATTATTTCAATAGAGTTCAAGAAACTAGGTGTTGAGTATTATAGTATTATAAATAAAACATAATACTGTCGCAGTGGATTTTTAAACATAATATTAATCTTATATCGTTTCAGTAGTGACAAGACAATTTTTGTCAACACTGGACAAGTGAAGTAATTAGGTAATTTGGACCAATAGTTTAAAAGTGAGAATGTCTATCACTGCGCGCTGCTAATACTAATTGAACTTCCTACAATTGCAAAAAGATAAGACTGATGATTTAAAGTTTTTGAACTTTACGCAAAAGAAGTCGCAGGTATCTGCTTGTATGTACATATGCATTTAGAATAAAAATTAAAAATAATCCACGCTAACCGCGTGCAATTTTGGTGCGTAGATCCGTCCTTACCGTGGGTTTCCACTAGCGTATAAATTTGTCGCGATACAAGGTTTCTTTCTGAAAAAAACTGAGATGACAATATGTTACGTGTGAATGTTTTCGACAGTGCAAACCCACGGTTAAATTTGAAGATCGGATCGGATCCCGGAATTCATATCGGATGTGTTAACTTACATCAATAAAGAATTATTATTTGACTCTTTAAGTGAGACTGTCATACGAATAAAAAAGTAACTAAATCGAGGACATAAAAGCGAACTGGATATGTCAAAATTCGAACACAATGATGTGTCCTCAATTCTCATCATAAAATAGACCAATCTAGTAAAACCTCGTCAGGTCGTTAATTACTTTCTTGCAAAATTACAAACAAGGCTAAAACACAAAGTTAAATCGTTAGAAGTTACCTATTAAATGTTGGTTTATGAATTATTACTGCGTCCATTTATAAACTCATATTAATTTTTGGCGGTGATTTATGTTTAATATTTCAGGAGCATTCTAGAATTTATTTGTATTTAAATAACGTTCATAGTTTTACGTTAGTTACGTTAGGCTAGATTAGACTTAATCCTAGTAAATTAACTATATATATAGTTAATTTACTAGGATATATATATTTACATAAGAGATTTCCAGGTATCTATTGACTCATCACGATATCCCTGGAACCATATGGTCTAGAGACTTGAAATTGGGAAGGAATTTTCTTTCAGGTCAGTTAAGAACGGTTTTTGCGAAGTGCACCCGCAAGAGGGGTTTCGGGGTCGTTAATTAATTATAAAGGGGAACGAAGTTTGAGTAAAACGTCACCCACACCATGATGTAATAAAACAAGTATAGTAAGTACAATTTATGGCTTCCTGTGCATTAGTCATTCTAATGGCTGCTATGAACGTGCCAAGCGCTACTATACTACTACATCTAAAATCAGCTAGACTGTAAACGCACCTGCTAGAGTGTAACGTAAGAATATAGGGTTGACCGTATCTTTGAGTCCTAAAATGTTAGAGAAAAGCGTACACATTTTAATATTCGTTCGTCTATGGCATTGGGAATAAAATACATACCCGTGCGAAGTCTGGTTGGGTCGCTAGTGTTTTATATAAAAAAGTCTTCTTCAAGTTTAAAAACTGAAGAGTAAAGGTTGATAATCTATACAAACGGAGGTTATATAGATAAAATATGAATGTTATATCGTTAATTACTGTATTGTAGTGACCTTAACGTTAACAGCCTATGCGCGGTCGCGGTCGACGTTGTGAAACACCCTAAGTGACATTCTGCGGCAAATCTAGTTTCTGTTTCACAATTTTACTCTTGGCAAGTTCGACGCGAAACAAAGTCAGTGTCGGTGTCGAAATATCTTAAGTAGGCTCAACACATATATAAAAAGGATTTTTCAAGATATTTGTAAAATAAGTTTTAAAAAGTAGAAAAAGGTTATTTAATGTTTCACGTACCTTCTTTGTCCCTGACGTCTTATTTTTAAAAGATCATGGATTTTCATCTGGAGCGATCGTGGCACACGTCTCTCGCTTCTTCTATATCCATACACCTACGCATACATGCTCGTCGGTTACGGGTACTCCTTATATCGCGTTTTCGTAAGCCACTACTCTGATCGATATTTGTTCACGTAGGGTGTCTCCTACCAACGCCACCACTCACTTTTGCAATATATATAAATTTGTTTCGTTATTCTCTCTTCATTCATCCTTTCAACATGATCGGACCACTAAAGCATTCTTTCTCAATGCTACACACAACATCTACTTTTAAACCACACCTTTTCCTTATTGGGCTTTTTTACCCTATCAGTCAAAGTCACGCGTAACATACTTCTTAACGATTGCATCTCAACGGCATTAACTCTACTAATATGCTTTTCCTGCCAAACCCAGGTCCACTTCCATACATTTAAGTTGGGTCTAGAACAGCATCGTGTATTGCCAGACGAGCCTTCATAGACACATCTGACTCTTCACTACTATACCTATAGCCCTTATTATTTTATTTCCCGCATCCACTCGTCGATCATAATCTCTAACATGCCTACCATCTCTACTAAAAACGCAGCCCAAAATACACGAACTCCACCTGTTCCACTCCTTTACCATTAACTTTCATTTCAATTACTGTCTTTCTTTGTTGTTTTTCACTATTACAAACACTATTACAAATTACCACGATATAAAATACCACGATCTAACAGAAGACAGGCCTGAAGTAGAAGTATTCTGCGTTTCGTCCGATGAGTGAGTTGAAACAGGCCCTTTCAATTTTCTTCCCTTTCGCATCATTTCCCAATAAGGATGGGAAAGGGAGGGGATGGCTGGGAAAAAAATAATTTATAGCCTGAGTTACTCGCTGATAGAAAAGCCATAATTTCAGTCTTCTTCCCTTCCCCAAACTTTCCTAATAAATATAGGGAAGGAGAAGAGGATTGGACGGGGACGGGGATGGATAAATCGAGAAAGGGAATATCCTTTTTCCCGTCTCTCCCATCCTCTGTCCATTAAAGGTAGGCAATGCATCTGCAACTCATTTGCTTGTTGCAGATGCCTATGGGTAGTGGTCTCTTTATATCAGGTGACCCGCTTGCTCGTTGTTGTTGTTTTGTACTTGTTTCATAAAAAAAGCATACAGCAAACACAATATATTTAATTGACGACAGTATAAACCACCACACTTAACATAAAATAATTAGTGAATAACGATTCTTGACCTAATTTCGATTTGTAAATAAAGACTTTACAGTTCATTGTATCTAGTTATATTATTAAATTAAGCTACATTAAGGTTACGTTAAAGCCACAGTACACAGAACTTTTTTTAAAATTAAAATTGGTACGATTACCATCAAAGGTTTGTCATCCCTGATTTAGTCATATCACTAATTGTTTATGTAGGGTCATTGTTCTATTGCATTAGGTATTGTATAGGAATTCTATTATAATAAATATTTTCCATATAGGTATAATTCTCATGTCAGATATATGATAAATCAATGGAACTGATATATTCCTTTTAATAATTTCTACAAACGGTCGTAAAAGGACGTGCGTTTGTTTGTGTTGAATTCGTTACCTAACGGAATACATCCGTAGTGTAACATAGTTCTATGAAGTACAGAAAAAGAGTATAATTGTGTATAACGCATGAGTTCGCCTTGCCGAAACATTCGATGATGTTCGAATATTGACACTAGAACTTAGATCATAACATCTTTTGATATGAATCTATTGGCAGTGCGAACTCACTGTAAGCAAGTGATAACCAGGAACATATACCATCATCAGGAATAACGTTTTGTACTTACCAGTGATAACACAGTGGTTCAAATTCGATCATAATTCATATTAATATAACCCGGAATTTATAACCTCATCTGTTATTTGATCAGGATCTAGATTATATGTTAAATAATATGTACATTGATTAATCACAAGTGGGGCCGAGCTAAACCTGGGACCAAGCTCGCCGTTGGCGGGTCTAGGGGGCAGGTTTGTTTGAGAGTACAATGGAATCTGAGACTCAAGGTCCTCCTTAAGGAATTCTTTGACGGATCTTAGACTATCTTTAAATTTATTTGTTTATTTTGTGAATCAATAATAGTCGTAGCATATATTTTTCCTAATATTTTTAATCCTCGACGCAAAAAGAAGGCATTATAAGTTCAAGATGTATATGTATGTGGTGTGGCTATGGAATCGTAGCTGCCAAACTAATGTCCTGATTTTGATGCGGTTTTTCATGTTCGAAAGTTGATGTGAACGTGGTTCTTAGCAGGCCGAAGTAGGCATATTGTGTATTAATGGTAGATAATTCATGCAGTTTCCTGGAGATATACAACGAGCGGGTGCACGACTTGCTAGCGGGCGACGTGTTGCCGGTTCTTGACACCTTCGGCTCCTTGCCAAGACGTAAGGGCAACGCTCGCAAGGATCTACGCGTCAGAGAACACCCTACCAAGGGACCGTACGTGCAGAGTGAGTAACTTTCTTAGTATTTTTCGAGATTTCGCGACTTTTAACCTTATTGCAGTAGATAGAGACTTAACTTTTTATAACACGGCTTTACTCACGTTTGCATTTTTTCTCGGTATTTTGTACCAAGTTTTGGACCTGTCGGAGGTCCTTGTCGCACTGTGCGCCTGAGCTCATAACGGGCGACTTGAAAGGGCGGGGGGCTAGGGGTGCGCCAGCGATGACGACGAGCTCGACAGCGATGCGTTATAGTCTATGTTGTATCCTCTATCCCTATTAAAACTGGCTCTCGGCCAAAAATAAGGGATGGACCCTGCCGCCTACGTGGCTACCCGTGCTGTTGAATGCGAAGCGGAAAAACATCGACAATGTTGAGGATTACGTGGTGAATAACATCATAGACTATAACGCATCGGTTTTCTAGCCAGGAGATTCTTCTACGACTGGTCTTCGACTTCGACTTCGAAAGCCACGATGTGGCTTTGAAATTCTTTTTGTACAGTTTGAAGACAACTGGGAGATAACGTTTTTTTTAATATTACTTCAACTTATGACTACAGGGACTGAGTTAAAATGTATCAGCTATAAGTCTGTTGCCTTACAGGCTATTAAATATAAATAATCACTCACGCCCGTAACCCAGAGGGGTAGGCAGAAATAAGGGATTTCCATTTGACGCGGCCCCGGCACACCTCTTAGTATGACACTAATCTGGTCGATATAAGTTCTTCTTGGGCGTCCCCTGCCAACGCTGCCACTCAATTTTTGGACATAAATTTGTTTCGTTACTCTCTCTTCATTCATCCTTTCAACATGTCCAAACCACCGAATCATACTTTTCTTAATTCTAGTCGTAACATTCACTTTTAAGCCACACTTTATTAATTGGATCCGAAAATATATGTAATTCTTATAACACTAAAATTTTTAAGTGATTGTAAATAAAATCAATGACCAGGGTCAGCACATCACCTTCGGTGTTCTTATCTCTAGGCTACCAGATTTTATTTAGACGTTTATGAAGACCATCATCTCGTTTATTTTCGTGTACCTCAAACGTGTCCATAACATAACCCATCCGCAACACGTAAACATTTATGTATATGTTGTATAAATATTTGCTTATCGCACTATGTTGATACTTATACCTGTCTTAAATATTTTAATAATGAATATAATTGCGCTTGACCAAAATCCTACCTGATGGTGTGTGGGACCACTAGTGTTGATGTGGTCGAAAGACGAGAAGTACTAGTTTAGTTCGTTGGTTTACACCATAAGGGGACAAACGAGAAGCGGGTCGCCTGTTGTTAACTGATGACCGACCACCATGAACAGAAACTACAAAACCAGAGGAACTGCAAACGCGTTGCCGACTTTTAAGGACGGTGAAAGCTGTCATCTTTAAGGACCTTAAGTCGTATTGGATTGAAAATACCGCTGGGGTCAGATCATTCCGAAACACGAAATACGTAGGAAATTACGCGAAAACCGTACGTTAGTGGAATGCCAATCGTAGTTTGATTAGAAGTTCATACGGTCATCGTAGTAACAACGTAAATATATGTTTTACATAATTCAACGGCTAGACAAGTAGGCCGTTCACCTGATGGTACGTGGTACGCTTGCAAATAATAATATGGCACTAACTCTGAGTGTTGTAATGTATGAACCACGTCACTGCATTCGTTTTCTCTACATACAAGATGTTACGTCTCTTATTAGTATGTATTTTTTAGTTTTTTTTAGTTTCCCCCTGACCGGGTTCCCCGGTTGTCGTGGCGGTGGGGGCCCACGGTGAAGCTAAGAGGAACCCACGGCCGGTCCGTGAGGCAGGACCGGCCAGTGGGGCCGCTCGGGGTGGGCTTCTAGCCAGCCTGCCCCTTGTGCGAGCCGGTGGCTGCGGGGACATGTCCCGATTCGTGTCCGAATAGATAGGGGAAAATTAAATTCTGGGATAGTACGGATGCTCGATATATATCTTCATAGTACACTTTCATATTATAAAATAAGTATAACATAAAATGTCGTCTATTTTATCGAGAACACATGGCGTAACTGGATTGTAATGGTCAAGGAAGACTACGTATAATGATTACTGATTGTATCGACTTTCGCAAAAGACGCTTCAATGTTAAGCAAAAGTGTGTAATGTGTATTTACATACTTAACAAATTAAATACTAGACACTGCATTCATTGGGAGTTGTGATATTCAATTGACTTTGACGTCGGACCTTTTACTATTCTAAG
>JWHW01025813.1:638218-656942 GCA_000931545.1 Papilio glaucus
GTGCCAGGATCGCGCCAAATGGAAATCCATGATCTCTGCCTACCCCTCTGGGTTACGGGCGTGAGCGCATATTTATTTATTTATTTATTTAACATTTAATAATAGTTTGAAAGAACAAAGATAACGGGAAACCTGTCTATCTGTATTAATATAATAAAGCTGTAGGGTTTGTTTCAATGCGCTTATCACGGAAAATACTAAGTCGATAGGAATAATTATTTTTGCCTTTAGCATTACAATTATTAAGGACGGTTGTATGCTATTTACCATGATACCATCTTAGGAGCTGACGTAGTAGAGGGACATTTTTTCACAATTTCTCAGCTAAAGTTTGTATCGTATTGTAATAGGCTATTTCGTATGACATTTATGAGTTAATAAAAGTTAAAAACGTAAGAATCATATTGTACAGAGCAAAATAGACTTGAGTGATAAAAACACACACATATTTACGTGCGAGTTTATAAAGACACTAGTACTGGTGTAATGGAGACGTTTTGGTAATAATTAAAGTAAAGATGTTTAGCTATCTCATCAATGATGACAAAATGTAGGAAATTGTTAGTCTTTGTCTTTTTTACATTATAATATCCATTATATCCATCACGAAGCAGCTTCAAAATACCTACTAATATTAATAATTAATTGCGTACATAAGTATTTTCATCACAGCGTAGATAATGAAAAATAATAATAATGTTTAAAGTACAAAATATTTATTAAAAATGTCTCAAAGTGCAAGTAAAATTGGACAACTAAGATGACAATATATAAGTTAGTAGTTGGGGGCTACTTTTCCGCAACAGCACGACTAACGCGTATTTTGCGTGTGGTTGGGGACTTGGCTTACTCCAGCCAGCTCAGCTCCCCGAAGAACCCCTGCAACGCCTTAATGTTGCTGGCCATCTTCCAGCGAGCCGAGATATTTAAGGCCTTGCCTGTAAGACTGTAAGAGAGCCCTGTAATAAGACACCGTGGAGCAGTGTAGTATACGACAATATGTTTTATGTGAATGTTTTCGGCAGTGTAAAGCCGGCACAATATTGTTTCGACTGTAGTTGTACAACTGCGTTTATACTTAACGTAATAGCCGGCGCGTTTCAGTTGCGACTGAATTGCGCCCGGGGGATGGTGAGCGCGGGAAAAGGCGCCCCCGCGCGTTTCCACCGCAAGAGGTAATATATGTAAACAGTCATTATTTTTTGATGAATGGTGATCATATGATCAAACATCTCGGATACTCTCTCTACTATCTCAAAATTAGATAGATTTAATTAACTTATTTGTAGTTAGCTCTCAACAAAGAGAAGGCTAATATAAGGTAAATCAGCCGCGCTCGAGGATGTACAGAAATCCCCATAAAATTAAATGGTAAATATCCGTCGAAACTGTAGCGCTGCGAAGATACAGCGAGTGTGCCATCGCTCTTACAGTCAAGGCCTTAAATAATTGAAAGCGCATGAAATTATGTATAGTCAATATGTGTACAGCTTGAGTGTTATGACGTGGGTGTTATAATGATAACAGTATTAATCAAGGATATTGTTCTTTACGATTTTGATTAAAAATTTTATGACGTCATAAGCATTTTTAAACCACCTTACAGTTTGGCTCCCGATGTGAGAACTAGTCAAATTTAAAATCAATAAAATATCACGTATTTTTTTAGCTGTATCACCGAGTGTCGCGTGCTACGGTGAGTCGGCCTCTACACTCCGCTGGGCGGCTCAGGCTCGCCGCTTGCTGACACCAAAGGCGGCACCAGTTGCAGGCGTTATCACCAGGACTGCTCTACAAGCACAACTTAATCAATTGCTCTCTGAACTTAGTAGACATCATATACGATATGTAATATCATTATTTGATAAACTATTTTAACTTGCACGTAATATGCACAAGAAGTACACAAGAGAAAACATTTTTCATCCAAATAGGAAAAAACAATTATTACAATCAATGTTTAAGGGAGGCTTATTTGTCCCTGAAAAATAGTGGATGTGTTTATCTTCATACACTAGGTACTTATTCTAATCGATATTATTGATTAAATTTAATTATTTGTATTCTAGATACCTGAAAGTGGACAATTAGCATATGATGACGATCACTGGACATTAGCAGCTAAAAATAAAAATATTACAAAATATAAATCGGAAACAGAAGCAAAAATAGGCAACATTATGAATACGATACATCAAAAAACTGACGCTCGAAATTCGGAATCCACAAACTCTTCAGTAGCGAGCGGAAATTTGGATGTTATAAGCACTATGGACATTAAAACTAAGCTAGATAATGAAATCCATAAAGAAGTAGACGAATTATTCGGTCCTATATTGGAGAGAACACAAAGCGGCAGTGTTTTAGAAATAACACCACTAAGGCATAAAAAGAGACAGTATTCCTCTCAAGAAGTGTTGCCAGTTGACGGGCCTTTACATAATGAAAATGCTGAACGAATGTCTGATATCTCTCAAAATCACAGTGATCGGAAAGAAGAAGAGATACGATATACAAGTGGAAACAAGGGTCCAGTCTCGATTTTATATGATAATCAAAGAGCAGAAATTATTGCATCTGTCACAGAAAGATTGTATTCGAAATTTAAAAAAGACGCTGCTAACAAAGTTGAGACCACAGTAGATAAAAAAATCATGCCGCCTTTAAGCGAATTACGGATTTGTAGTAATGCTCGCCAACGACTTTTGGAATTAAGTCAAAAAGCAATAAGGAACAAAAAAAGAATAGGTGTACCAGCTCACACACAAACAAGAAGAGTCGTTATTCGAGTAAAGGATCAAGGGATCTGTGCTCAAACTGATCTTGCACCGTTTGTAATACTCAAAAATAATACAAAAACATTTTATAGGGATGTTGCTACTGAAACTATTCCTATGACACCGAGGTATAAAGATGTTGCAAGCGGTAAAGGGTCTTTAATTTTTCATGATAAATCGACTACAATGGAATTTAGAAAAATAGTCAAGAAAAGCACCTCCGTTATGACGGATATTATATTAAAAAATGATATCTGCACTCAAACTCAAATTTTATCGCATCCGAGAGGAAGAAAAAGAGCCCCAGTTTGTACAAAATTACACAAAAAGCGTAAAAATAGCAAACAAACAAATATGGAGAACTGTATAACTCCTTCAGTAATTAATATAAATATTTCCCCTATCTGTTCGTTTGATTCCGATTCATTAGGTACAAGTGAAAGGTCAGACAATGAATCTACTGATAACAAAAGTGAAAATTTAGACACTAAGACTGATCTTTTGGTTAGTCACACGGATACAAGAACAGAAGCTAAATTAAAATTCACTGAAGTTGCAAGTGAAGATAAAATTACTAGCGTAAAAGAGGATGTTGTGCCAACTATCGAAGATATCAATAATATATCTCTCGAAGATTTCTCGGACGAAGATTATCCTTTACCTAGAGTAACCGTGGATACTTCAAGGGTATTTGATCATAACGATATTAAAAATTTGATTTTGGGACGTAATATTAATGGATATCCTTACAACATTGCGCTTTCTCCAAACAAAAATAAAGAAACAAAAAGGGTGATTAAGTTTAAAGATTCAACTTGCGAAAATTTAAAAACGTATAATATTAATGACAAAATTAGTTTTAAAAAAGGTTGTAATATTAATAAAAATGATTTATTGGAGCCATTCTCCGATACTTCCGACTCGACGAAATTAGGCTCATTTGTTTGGAATAAAGGTAATACAAGAGAATGTACTAAAACATCTATGTATCCTAACAGTTATGTATGTATGCACAAAAATGAGCTTAATTGCAGTAATATAGATGGTAGAGTTGGGAATAATTCTCTTTTTATTGAGAATGATGTAAATTTAGATTATGATATAACTAGTGCATCCGAAGAAAATAATATAAGAAGCAGAAGAGGCAAATATTGGACGTGGGAAAATGGGAAAATATCAAACAAATTAAGAGTAAAGAAAATAGATATAAATAAAAATAAGGACGATTATGAAAATATTCAAAGTAAAATTGATGAAACTTGTGACGGTTTAGAAAATGCAGCGTCTGAGTATGAGAGATATTTGGATAAATATCACAAAACTCACCCGATAAGAAGTCCCACTGAATATTTACAATACTTGGTAAACTTAAGAAGAGAAGTAGTAAAAGAATCACTCAGTACTTGTAGTACAGATACAATTTCTTCTGATGGTCATGATTTTTCAACTTTTTAAATTTAACATGCTGGCTGCCTCGCAAATGAAAGATACACTTGTATGGATATACATCCATCGTACACGCTTTAATCTTAAGAAAAAACCCTTTCAATCATGCTGACAAACGCAAATAGAAGCATGAAAGTTAAATAATAATTTATAACAAAATACCTTTTCCACGTACTTCTTAAGAATAACAAAGTTACAATTAGGTACATACTCTTATTTTTGTTGAATTTGTCTTGATGTAAGAAATAATATTATTATATCAATAGTGTCTTATTTTCGTATAACATAAACCTCGTAAAATCCTTTAATTTTATCCTACATTTTTTTAATGACATAACGTGTTTCTTAGAGGAAGACCTTGTATATATAAGTAAAAAATATCTATGTAAAAGAACATTCTTTAGACGTCTCGGCAATCTAATATCAATTGAAAATCAACTGTAATTTTGTGAAAATCGTAAGATAACGTGAAGTGAAATTGTGTAATATAGCTACCTCGTATGTAGATAGCTAATGTTATAAGGTAATATGTTTTTGGAAAATATTTTGGACGTTATGAATTTTAACGTAAAAACCTTGTTTACAAAAATAACATCTCGCTGTGAAACAAGGCATTACAGTATACATGAAAATAGAAGGAAGAGACTCTTATTAAAAATTAAGAAACTTTTAAAAACATCACGAAGTCTTGAATAATTTGTAAAAGCTGATTGGTATGTATGTAATGTTTTTTGTCTCATTTGCAGTTTTTTTTATTGATTAGAAAAAATCACATAGTATTTTATCTAGTAGTTTCTAATGTTATTGTTAAGAATTTTTAATAGTAATTGTCTTAAAGACGAATGGTTTTGATTAGATATAATTTGAATAATTTTATGATTTCTTAAAAATATACGTGCAAAAATTTTCTATTTTGTAGCGAGAAGTCTCAAATTTCAAATTCAAAATTCGATTTCCAAACCATGAATTGCATCAAATGCTAGCAAATGCAGGAATTATATCATTTAACAATTTTAATTTGATATGGAATAAATGGCAAGTAAGCTGCAACTCAACTAGTGTTGAGTGATTACACTCAACAATATCCTAAATACTAAAAATGTAGCTTGGGTTTGACCTTTAAGCAAATAAGTAAGCCCTGTTTTATTAATTTCCTAAGTCGTATCTGTTTCGACATACATCAAGGGAATTGATAATGGTAACAATTGTGAAGATGAAATATTTCCATCATCAAACGCTGGCCGCCATTCATTCTTGCTGTCGATCTATTGCGTAGTCAGTCGATGTTGCATCGCCTGTTTTAGGCTCACGGCAAAAGCCTAGAATGATTGTTTTGTGTCCTTGTCGAATAATAAATAGGCTTTTACTATGTTAGTGCTTTTTACGATAAAACATAACACGCATAAATGATTCAAAAAATCAAAAATTTAATAAAAATGTTTTGTATATCTCCGCCATTAATCGACAGTAATTCGTGATAGCTTTTCTTCCGTATTCAATCTTTAATGTTCGTACTACGACAATCTGGACATTACTTCTCGTGGTTTGTGTATAAATTTTATCTCAACTTACTAACGTCTTCAGTCAGTAGGAACTTCAAAACCTATGCGGACATCGTACTATTAACATGTTTGTCTAAACACTGCTCGTACTTGACCGATTTTAAAGCAATATTCGTAGACTTTACGCGTTAGAAATTCCTAAGGCTTAATATTAAAATAATGTTCCAGTCTCAGTAAGAGGTATTTCAAGGTACAAAGGATTTTGATGTTGAAAAATATTTAAAATAAAGTTGTTTGTTTTTGACCTTAAACTCGTGTATTTTGAAATCGACAATCGTTTCGTAGTCGCTTAGTTGCCTCGGTTCAATAGATGGAAGCGGACGGTTTATAGTTAATGCAAATTTGAAACGCGCGAAAATTTCAATACTCGTTAACTTTGTGCTGTGAAAAACGTTATAATGAATTTGCTCATTTTGAAACTATTGACCAAAGAATTTCTGTTTTTAATTTCAACAGTATTAATTCTTATTTATATATGGTTTCAATATCAATATACATATTGGAGGAAGAGAGGTGTGTTTGGACCTACACCAGTGGCACCTTTCGGCAACGTGAGAGCCGTCATCGCTCGTAAAGTGCAGTTCTTCCAGCCATATTGTGACAATTATTACAGGTATAAAAATGCACTGCCGTACGTCGGCATGTACTGTTTCCACCGCCCGGTGTTGTGTGTGATAGACCCTGATGTGATGAAACACATATTGATAAAAGACTTCGATCATTTCCAATCGCATGGAATATTTTCCGGCGGCGTCGGCGACCCGATCGCCGGCCATCTGTTTAACCAACATGGAAATACTTGGAAGAATTTACGAGTTAAAATGTCCCCATCGTTTTCAACGAGCAAGTTTAAAACTATGTATCCGTTAGTTGAAAATATAGCGAACGATGCTTTGGCTTACGCGGATACTTACTACGCTAATGGCGAATCTATAAATTTTTCTAAGTTCTATGAAACTTATACGATGGAGATTATCGGGAGCGTCGGCTTTGGCGTCGAGTGCAATGGTTTTAAAAATCCGAATTCGGAGTTTAATGTTCGTGGACACGAGTACTTCAATCCACCAACTTTATATTGGTAAGTACTTAAGCGACGCAATAAAAACCTTTTAATTTGTTATACCAACACCAAACTATAAATACTAATAATATAATGTTATTTGTATTTATAGTTTTATTAGTATTGTACATATATGTATATTATATTTTGTTTTCCTTTTATTTAAACTGAAATTGTAGCTATTCAAGTAATTCAGAGGTCGTATGTATTGGAGTTATTTTTATTTTTAACCGACTTCAAAAAGGTTATCAATTCGATTGTTTTTTTAATGTATGTACACAGATTACGCCGAGATTTATGATCCGATTTCGATGATTCTTTTTTGTTCGACAGCTAGTGCCCGCCATGTGGTCCCTTTTTTTAGTCAAGATCCGACCAGTAGTTTTTGAGTTATTCTTATTAATGCGTAAATGAAAAAGTTGAGCATTACTTTCGTAGCTTGCGTAGGCTAAACTATAGGACGTACATAAAAATCAAATATAGAAGAATTGTAGATCTTTAAAAATGCTAAATAAAAGTCAGAGATGGCATATCTATCTTCTAATGCGCATTTTACGACGCTACTTTTCGTATTTAGTATTAATCCTTAACCAAATAAATATATTTTTTTAAGCTAGAGTATTAAATGTAGATTATAATTGCCTTTTACACTATAAAGTTATAACAGATAGTTTGGAAAATATCAAAAGTTTAAATTACAAAGTAAGTAAAAACTACGCGCAAGTCATTTCAATAGTCGCGCAGTCGACGGCCGGGGTTAGCAATGTGTTATTTACCTTTTTACTTTTGTTAATTATCTTTCTTTGTTTGAAAGTTGGTTGTTATCATGTATTTCCATATAAATTAGATCAAGATCTGATCAGTTTTTTTTGAGTTATTCTTAATAAAGCGTATTTAATTGACTTTGACCACATTGACGGTGTTCTCGTTTTGTTTATAAACCACTGTGTATTAAGCCAAGACCATGATTACATTATTTTGAAATTTTCTATGTTCAGAACTTTTTTTAATTTAAGCCTGCATTAAGGCTGCAAACAAAGCATATTTTTGCTACACTATCTGTTTTGAAATGGCCCTGGAAATGGATTCCGTCCTACCTTCGTTTATCTCATTGAAAGTACGCTGTCTTATGAGCGTATATGAGCAGCGCGTTTAGTAAGTCTACCCATATCCTGACAAACAAAATCAGTTAACAAACCTTGAATTCACTAAAAATCGAGAAATAAACAAAAATAAAACTGACTTCAAAAATAAATATGTTTTAAGAATTGATTCTTATGTTTCATTGCGTAAATTATTTTTTACATTGGTTGTTTATGAATATATATTTTTGAACTCGGTTTTGTTTTAGTTTAAAAGTTTGTTTTATATTTTTCGATTTATATGTTTAAAATATTTAATAACGTTCGTAGTGTTTGCATTATGTTTATTTTCGCTTGTTGTTAGTTAGTAACTTATAATTTGTATTTTATTGCCTATAAGTATTTTTTAATTTTGTTTATAAAATGTTTTTATTTTGTACAAATAAATCTGTAGAAAAAAATTATGAAATCAATAAGTCTCGTCGAAATAAATACAAGAAAGTTCGGTGTAAGATTTCATTAATATACAATCATAGAATATGAACTAAGATACCCATCATCTGTAATTTGATCAGGACATAGATGTTAGATAATATGTACAATGATAAATCATAAGTGAGTTGCCAAATAAAATTTGGGGCCGATCTAGGGAAAGTTTATTTTGACGTACAAGAGAATGTCAGACTCCAGTTCGATTCCACATAAACTTGACCCCTAGAATCGTGGGGTAACGCAAGCTACCCAAGGGTTCAATCTAATTTGGTTTTTGCGATTTAACAGTATTGGCCTCAGATTTAGCTCGACAACCGACTTGTGGTGTATTAATGTACATATAATCTAGGTCCTGATCAAATAATAGATGGGAACAGATATAAATTTATTATGCTGTATCTAATACTAACAATAATACAGCCTTTTATTCTGAAATGAGCATATTTTGGTACTAGGATTGCAAATTATATGTATTCCTTAATTTCAGTGTGCCGTTTGACATAGGCCTCCTCTAAACTTTTCCATTGTTTCCACTTTTTCATTGTTTCCATTTTTCTTACACTAATATTTATTTGTAAATATTACTATCCTAATTAATCCAGTTGCTTGTACCGATTGTTTTCTTTTTATTCTGACAATCTGAGTACCTAAGTCACACGCCGTGCAATTTAATCTAACCGACGATCGTCCAGCCTAAACTGAACCCTATTTATATGACTGATTATATAAATCTGAAGTCAACTTACGGTGATTTTATATATAGACTTTAGTAGTAGACTCTTATCTCCAACTTTACACCCTTAGGGGATGTATTTAGAAATATCCTTTCTTAGTGTTATCCCACGTAACAATATGTTGTTACGTAGGCCAACACTTAAAATGCTTTCATCTTTTTTGATCTGAATAATAATTCGTGCTGGCCTCCTTCCCTCTCTCAGAGAGGAGACCTGTGTCCCTTTAGTGGGGAAACATACTACAGGCTGATTTATTATTGTTATATTTAATAATTCGTCAAAATATGTAACAGGCTTCAGAGACAGATTATTAATGTTATGGGCCCTATTTCTTTCTATGCCGTATGTTGCTTATTTTTGGTTATGCTGTCTTATTTTGGAGCCTTTTGGCACCGTATTGGTTATCTATTCTGGGTAATTTTAAGAATTATATGTGATTATTTTTACAGGACATTGGTTCGTGCACTGGCATTTTTCGCACCGGACCTGTTCAATAAATTGAAAATTAGACGAATCCATCCGAATATAGTCAACTTTTTCTACAATCTAGTCACACAAACCGTTGAATACCGTCAGAAAAATAATTATAAGAGAAACGATTTCTTACAGACGCTCATAGATTTGAAAAATGATGACTCCATTGATGATAAAGGTATGTATTTCATAATACTTATTGACTGAATAATTATTTAGTCACTAGTAATTATTGAATAGATAAAAATTTAAAATTTAAGTTATTATTCAGTGACTAAATAATTATTTAGTCAATTTTGTTTAAATAATTCAGCATAAACATAATAATTTTCATTTTTAGTACGTTAAATTTTTCTATCAGTTCCCTGTCGATCTTAATATAATCAACGAAGGAAAGAAGTTTTTAATCAGATTTATATTTGAGAAATATCGTTGGATTAACCATAAGATCATCATCTCATATATCATAGAATGGATGGTTGATGCATTCCAAAGGTAGTCATGTAGGCCTCCTATAAGAGACTTCTGGAGTACATTGGAGTTCGGCAAGGAGCTGCTATCGGTTCAAAAAAAAAAACTCGTATGGAGTATGTAACAATTTACCGTATATATAACTTACCGCAATTGATAGGTATTATAAATGTTCTAGGTGAGAACAAAATACAGCAAGGTACGTTTTCGATGACCGACGTAGCAGCCAACACAATGCTATACATGTTCGCCGGTTACGAGACCTCTGCGACGGCCGGCCAGCTGGCGGGCTACGAGCTGGCTCTCAACCCACACGTCCAGGACAAGGCCAGGGAGGAGATAAGAAGAGTATTGGCCAAGTATAACGGAGAGTGCACATATGAAGCGCAGAATGAAATGACCTATTTGAACATGGTGATAGACGGTAAGTTTTTTTTATTTTAAGTTCTTTTTATCCTTATATTTTTTCTTTAATTGAAATAGTCTGCAATTTTTTTGTCTATATTTTTTTCAAATTTCAACTTTTACAAATCAATTACAGAATTTCTTTGTCAATTTGATTGGTAAACTTTTAACTTTTAAAAGGTTGGGTACGAAACGCAAAAGCCAGAAGTTTATTTGCTGAAAGCTGTAAAAGTCCGAATTTGAAGTTAAAAACCTATATTTGTTTATTGAAACGGTAGTATTAATGGCATGCACTAGATTGAGAAATGTGAGGGAATAGGATAAATCAGAAAGTTTTAAGACGTAATATTGTGCTAATTTATTAACTAAGCAAAGTCTATTGTGGCATGAAAACTGAAGACAACTATTTAAATCTTGATTAAATAAATGAGAAAAAGATTTTTTAAAATAAACCAATGTTTCTGATTTCAATGCGTATACATTTATATGTACACTTTATACCTTGTTTCATAGCAAGATATCATTGTTGTAAACAAACAAACGTCATTTACCATAGATGGCGGCTATTCAGCTTTTTATATTTCGAAATTTTGTGGAAATTGTGAGATAAAGTGAAGTGAGATTGTGTAATATAGCTAGCTAATGTTATAAGGTAATATGAAATGTTAGAATTTACGATTTTTAACGTAAAAACTAAATCCATTTGATTTTCACACAGGAAATGTCTCGATATACAATCTTATCAGTAAGCTTCATTTCCCTGAGTTTTAGTTAAGTACACTTGATATGTCAAAAGATACTGTTTCCAATTTACAGAATCAATGAGGAAATATCCACCAATGCGATCGCTATTCCGAAGGTGCACAAAAGAATACAGATTGCCTAACAGTGATGTTGTCATAGAAAAAGGAACATTAGTATTCATTCCTATCCAGGCGATACAAATGGACCCCGATGTGTTCCCGGACCCGGAAAAATTCGACCCGGAAAGATTTGCTCCGGAGAAGAAAGCTAAGATGCACCCATGCCACTGGATGCCTTTTGGCGAAGGTCCACGTAAATGTCTAGGTATGTAAAGAAATCATTATAAGCTACAAGACGTCCAATTCTGGCTACGCCCAGTTTTCCAGATTCATTTCCAGCAACCTTAACCATAGGATACGCATATTGCGTCTGTGTACGTGACTGCCATTTTAGAACCTTTTAGCAACATCTAGTAATACCCTGCCTATTTGCCTCTTAAGCCCAACGCGTACGTAACGTTAAGTACAACTTTCTGGGGAATTTAATGCATACGCGTTTAATGACATTAATTTGAAACTAAAGTTTTATTGTTGTAAACTGTAATTGTAACATATAAAAATGATATTGGGGAACTTACATAAAATGGGAGGTGCTTTACATCGTCGCCTACGATGTTTTTCCCGTCCCATCCGAGGCTCCGTGACGTATGTACATTCGTATACATTTTCTATCAAACGATATTTCCAAAACTTCCCGTCCGTTCCCGTACGGGTAAAATCCCGTTACGTATGTTCGATGTCGCTGAAAGGCACCAAGCAATGCACTCACTATTGCCTCTTGAGCAACCTTGGCCTCTTTACAAGGCATTTTGAATATGCAATTAAAAAGTGCAATTTATCCATTTAGTGACATGTGATCTAAGAAAATACATTTAACAAACAAATACATTTACGATTATAAATATAGACATATGTATATGAGCTATCAAAAATGGTTTTATTTACAGCATGTGTCCCACCTTTACATTTTTCAAATTAAACTCACACAGACCAAACTTTTAAAAATCATTCAAACATACAAATACAAACTTAAATATTTCCAACAAACTTCGTTAATATTTGACGTCTCGAGTAATAATTGATCTATGTAATCTATGTTTTAGGCCTGCGTCAAGGGTACGTGGAGTCGAAGCTCGCGCTGGTCAAGTTATTGCACAAGTATGAATTGATATTGGACGAGCGGACGCCGGTGCCGCTGAAGATCAAGGCCTCCGCGCTCGCCTGTGTACCCGACGGCGGAGTTTGGATTAAGCTTAGGAAATTGGATGCGTAAGATACAGCTTTGCGTGATGATTGTATGGCAAATATTGGATCAAATATTTTGACGGAGTGATTGGAAAGCTAAAATCGTAGTTTTGAGTAACTGGACCTATGTCGAATATGTTTTAGGCTTGGTCAAAGACATTGGAGCGAAACAAGAATAAATTAAAAAAAAAAGTTTTTATTACTTATAAACCCTAATCTGGGTGGTCTGAGATAGCAATCTGCTAGCTGTATTGGCATTTTATAAAGAAAATTAACTGCTTTTTCTTTAACATGGCTCTATTCGCACCATACATCTAAGATGGCAAATATGACTAATGTGAGGAGTGAACCTAACGCCGATGAGAACTTAAAAGAAAAAAAATACCCATTTAAATAGCATCATACAAATAATTTATACAAAGGAATACTACTACGCTGGCCTTATCATATTTGATGCCCAGTTTACATTATTCCAGTTCAGCGATCGAATCCAGCACAGAATTCGGATTGGCGATCTACTTTTGTATCTAGCACTGAATAATAATTCTCTGTCACTTGGTTTAGAACAATTAGAATTATTCTAAACCAAGTGACCGAGAGCAACAATTGTCTATTTTAAAGTACAATCAAAATAAATAAAAAATCCTTTTAGAAATTGTATGTCGTTAAGATACTACATTACACATTATATTTTTAGTTTAAATTGTGTTAATTGTTTTGTGGTACTAATGATTTAATAATTGTGATATTATTGTTGTAGTCGGTCTTAAGGGAAATATTGTAAATATAGATGTCTTACGGATTTTTTTTGATGTTTTATTTTCATTATTCTCGTCGTGAAAATTGAGACATATCTTCCTAATTAGTCTACGGCAATGCAAACACAGTTTAAAAGATTATTTAAAAGACCTTAGTCGTATGGGTTTGGAACCATATGTGGTGATAATAACTTATTATACAAGAACGGGACTCATTTCATGACAATCTAGCGTTACACTTTACATTAAAATATTTTAATTAAATTATAAATTAGCACAATTCTTGTCGCTGAAACTAAAATTAATATTGTGATATGAGATGGTTAGTCTTGTTTTTCTTTTTTCCGAGGCTTGGTCTCTTCGTTTTGTTCATTATTTGAGCTAATGCCAGGCCTATCTTCAGTTTCCTGCGTCGTTTCTATATTATTGTCTTCCTTAACCTCTTCGGATGGTTCTTCTTGTTTTAGCTTGCCCACTTTCTTTTCTAAAACTTTTCTCATGTCCGATGTAATATTCAGTACCGATACAAAACTTTCGGTAACAGGAGCGAAAACGTGATCAGATGGCAATTCATCTAGAGTTCTTTCCATGTTTTGGGTTATGTTTCTTTTTATCTCGTTGAATATTTCCTCTTCTTCGTGCAAGTCTATCGATAAATATTCCTGAGATCCCCCAGGCGAACGGTATGCTTGAGGATCCGATTTTATTCTTTCTTGTCCAAACTGACGCACGATCAAAGACAGGGATGAATCGTTATCCATGCTTGAAGATGATTCATTAACCGTAGTATGTCGGGGTAAGTAGATCGAGTCCAATGTATCGTATAGGAAGTCTACAATGAACTTTTTATCTTTAGGAACACCTTCGTATGCGGTTCGTCTGTACAGTTTACTTTGTTCTTCAGCCACCAAAGACGTTTCAGATTTATATTGGGGTGTCTTGGAAATATATATGGTCTCGCCATCAGGGCTTCTAGTACCAAAAGATTTCTTGAAATGAACTCTCGTGACACTGTACGATAGGCTGTAATCTTTGGTTTCCTTAAAATCGGGAGTCACTGTCCGCACGTGTCTCTCATATCGTTGCTATAACAAACAATCTAAATATAATAAAAATCTAATATTTTTTTATAACATGCTTTACAACTTTTTTATGGTAGAAGATGGTTATTGGGCATGCAGTTCATCTGATGTTAAATGACCGCTACCCATTGACATCCACAATAAGCAAATAAGTCGCAGATGCGTTGCTTACCTTTAATGGACAGAGAATGGGACAGACATGATGTTTCCTTTTCCTATCCGTCTCCTCCCGGTGTGCGGAAATATATGGCAACGACGATAATATTGCTGCGACTTTATCACTCGTGGGAATGGTACACATACCTGGTCTAAACAGAGGTCGGATTCGTCGATAGCCAATGTGATCGGTGCAAGTTGTTGATGGCTTACTTCTTGGGGAAACTCTAATACTATGGGCACTTGGTACTCTTACTTTGTGGTGGGCTATTTCTTATACTACCTAAAAGAAGACTATCTTTCTCTGTCCTCCAACTTGTGGGGCTTAAAATTAAGTACTTAGATTCTGAACTTTGTTTGCATATTTAAGCATATGTACCAGCATCTTATCTATATCCCCCTGAAGATGCGTGGTCACGCGCACCAGGTGGAAATCGATGGCGAGCAGCACGCGCACGAGCGCCAGCAGCGCTGACAGCAGCCAGCAGGCGGTGTGCAGCCAGGCCGCCGCCACTGTCAGCTGCGTCGCCTGGTATACGCCGCGGATGCGCCGCTCGTACGCCAGCGTCGCCACGTTCACTGTGTACGTGCAGCTACAATGCGATAAGTCGTTTAAAATTTTACAAACTATTATTCGCGTTTTTTTTAAATAGAGATAACCACCGCAATTCATCAACATTCGTAACAGTCAAGTCACAAATGCGTTGCTGGCTTGTCTTAAACGGTTGGGGTAGATGAGGAGAAAGAAAGTTATATACATATAATAGGAGCATGAAGTGGGGATATTTATCTCCACTTCATACTCCTATTCTGATAGTCCTGTACAAATCATAAAAAAATCCTCCTGCACATATCTTCACTCCTGTACCAGTTGCTTAGACAGCTATTTATTTCTAATGATATCTGGACTCACTTGCACTCTAAGGCCGTATCGGAATACAAGGTGCAAATTTAACATTTTGAGTCCACGTGAACTTGAAGCGAACGGTGCTCTCGTTTTTCCAGCCCCTAGAGGAGAATATTGTCTTCTTTTCATATTTTAATTAAAATAATATATTAGATTGTCTGTACATACGTAGTGCTTCCTGTTATCTCGCCGAGCTTGAGACAAAGTTCCTCGAGGCCGAACTGGGTGACGGCGGACGCGTACACGCAGAGGCCGCCCATCAGCAGCGAGAACACGAACACCGGCGGCAAAACGCGCCACGGCCGCTGTAAACTGGAATATTGCAATTTAAAAATAAACAGTTAGTTTCGTCAAAACATTACGTTCCGGTTACAGTATTATCGGCTTTATTAGCCAAACGGGACAGATAGTGCTTTGAATCAAATTAATTGGGTTTGATATTTGATAAAATAATAAGCTATAAATGTAATTGAAAGGTGTTCTGTTTATTTCGGAATTAAAATAATTGTCCTGTAGCGACTGTTAAAAGAACGTATAAATAGGTACCCGGTAAGTGTGCGGCTACTGGCGGAGCACATGAGGAACATTGTAGTCCACACGAGGCCGAAGATCCCTGAGACCAACGGCACGTAGGTGGGCAAGTAGCACGCACTCTTGTCTATCCATTGCGTACTGAGGAAATCCACTGGCAACACTAAAAAAGCACACACACATCAGTCAGTCAGTCTACAGACATCCAGTGGTGGACGTGACGCGCGCACCCTGTAATGTCTACAATCAGTTATTTGTGCCATTATCTAGTGGAATTCAGCAACTTTATTTTCGAAAGAATGTAGTAGATTTCCATACTAATATAACATTACTACAATATTACAAATCCGAAGAGCTCGTTTGTTTGAAAGTGCTGATCCCAGGAAGTGCCAATCGGATTTCAAAAAGTCTCTTCGCATTTGACAGACCAATGATTAAGGAAGGTTATAGAATATGTAACATCACGCTACCATCCTTGGAGTCGATCAAAAAGAAAAATAAAACTAAGTGAGAAGGATATAATAACGTGGACGAGCGATGTGTGCCGCAGGAGAGTGAAACCGCGGGGCACAGCTTGTTAAAATATTAGACTGGTGAGCAATAAGAATTAATTTGTTCATAAATGTCGCAATTTCGGCTTTGTGAATAACATTTTAATTTTAGCATTAAAGATTCCAATTGAATTGCATATACTTTAAATGAACGTAGAAAAATAATGGTTAACATACATTAGATTTTTTAACATAATTATGGCATTATGTATAAACAATGAAGTAATATTACACTCTTATGATAGTGCTACACCTCATTTCACAGCAAGATAGAATTTTTGTAAACAAACGTCACACGACACACGTTTACATTCATACATGTCGGCCATTTTCTTTTTATACTTTCATCGGAAATTTAATTTTGTGGAAATCGTAAGATAAAGTGAAGTGAAATTGTATAATATGGATAGCTAATTTTATAAGGTAATGTGAGAAAAAGTTGTTTTTCGAAAATATTTTGGAATTTACGCACTTAACCATAAAAGGTAAGGTTTGTTTACAAAAATTCAAAATCTATTTTAAGGCTATAAGAAATAATGTAGTCTAACTTTCGGCCATTTTCTCATCTGGTATGAATTCATAGATTAAGTTATGACGCAGAGAAGTGAGTGACAACAGCTTTGGGAACAGGACGCACTTCTCATCGAATAGATACATTATCATGTGGAAGCAGAACGTGCAGAAAGATCCGAACACGAAAGCCATGAAGAACAGCAGCAAATGAGCACCTGGAGGAAAGTACATTAATTGAATGTGATGACTATACTTTGTTCCACATCAACATAGATTTTTTGGTAACCAAACAAACGTCACATACATGGCGGTCATTACACTTTTTATATTTTCATCGGAAATATTGTAATTTTGTGGAAATTGTGAGATAAAGTGAAGTAAAATTGTATAATATGGATAGCTAAGGTTATAAGGTAATGTGAGAAAAAGTTTTCTTCGACAATATTTAGGAATTTACGAATTTTAACATAAAGGTAAGGTCTTTGTTTATAAAAATTCCATTTGATGTGGAACACACTATACGTTTTTTTCCATTACTTTAAACAACATCGGTATAAATAGTTACAAGCCTGCTAACGTTAATATGATGCATAGGTGAGGGACCAGCTGGGGGCTACACAGAGCAAATTGCAAAGGAGGGGCTTGTTACGGGGATGTCTCTTTTTATTTTATTTCCTTATTTTCTTTTATAAAATATTTATTTTATTGCTGCTATTATTATTGAGAGTATTGAAATGTTTATGTCATGTCACCTTTCCAAGCTCCGTTCACTTCAGCCTCAGTTTTTTCGATCAACTTAAATTCTTCGTACAGTTTAATTTTCTCCATTTTATTCATTTACGTAATTCGACCTGCTCTCTAGATTTGATATAATAATAACATAACCAAACAACTACTTACAGTTTCTTTATTTAGAGTAAATATTTTTGTCGGATACCTGAATTGAAATTGATAATTGAACTGTCAAAGAAACATAATTATGATTTATGAAGAATATATACTTTTATAAGGAATTTAATTTATGTAAGTATTTATTTTAAGAAAAATGTTTATTTCATCAAGTTTATATTCTGCACAGATTTTCAGCATCGTTGATTATACATACTTATACTTTTGAAGCGGAACGACGCGTTGCGACTAACGTAATTTCGTTACCCGTTAACGAGTAAGAGGGTGGGGGAGTGGGTGATCGGGTGGTTGGGTGAGTGGGTGAGTGGGTGATTTGGTGATTAGGAGTGGGAGAGTCGGTGAGTCAAATTAAATGTTGGTTTGAGAATATTCGATCAGCAGTGCAGTGTTTTCGAGGTTTTTAGATGATGTTGAGTCCAAAACTTTAATTTCTTACTTGAGTTAAAACAAGCCTTTGATAGCACTATGTACTGTAACACCTATAAGCATAACTGAAATAGACCAATAACACTTTTATAGCATACTATAGTAGATATACTGAACATTACTCAACGTTTTTTTTGTGCTAACGTCCTATTTCACTCTAACATTCATCAAAATTAATGATTCCAATATTATTTATAAAGTTCTGTTCAGCGGAGGTTAAGTTATTTGAAAATTAATGTTTTAATCAAAATAAAAATTACATTCGTGAGAAATTTACTACACCAACATATCATGCCTTTTTTAGGAAAATATAGTATATATGGTTTAGTTTTTAGTTTTA
>JWHW01025813.1:660437-683222 GCA_000931545.1 Papilio glaucus
TACGTAGTGTTTTAATTGTTTAAAACTGTCCCGGTCATGCTTTACGTTACGCTTTTGATATAAAATTCGTTCTAGTCATACTATTTGTAAAGTATATCTTAAAACAATTTAATTAGTATAAAATATTTGACGATCTTACATGTGGCAGTTTATTTATGGGACATTAAAAAAAAACATTTTGTAAAAATCGTGACGTATATGATGTGCTACGTATAATGTTAGCTGATTGGCTAGGAATTTGAGTTACATTTGATTACACTCTAATGGTTCTAATCTAGAATCCCAATGGGTCCGTACCAATAAATTTCCGTTATTCTAAACTTTAATTTTATTTTTGGTGCACCCTCCTTAGTCGAGAAAAGATAGGAATACTATCCCTGTCTGTTGCAGTAGGGCTCACAAACACAAATACTTGATTGTTATAATTAAGAAAATGACATGTAGCGGTATGTAGAGAATACGTAATCAAATGTCAGAAGCCGTTGTGCTTGTGCGGTCGCGACGGTCACGTGACTCGTTGTAGTTATTAATGGAACATAGGGATGTTCTTGAAAATATCCAGACTATTTACGAGTATCGATATTTAAACACAATAACGCTTGAATATTTAGTTTTTCGCAAGTATGATAATCTTATAAATATGTAAAAGAAGAAACTGACTCACTGATATACCAATGCATAGCACAAACTTCTGGGCTTAGAGACTTGGCATTTTGTACAGATTTTTTTTAAATCCATACCCTAAAGGTCTAAAGTAGGAGCTAAAAGTTTGTAGGTAAAAATAATTTTAATCCAATGCAAGTTGAATTCAATGTCAATATCATATTAAATAGGGTTCAGCTTAGGCTGGAGATTGTCGGTTAAATAAAATTGCATGCGGGTGAAACCACGGGACTCAGATTGTTTACTTATACACAAGCTATACAAGCACTTCTTTAGCTTATATACTTGATTGTTTTATTACTTGTTTCGATATTTCCTTGAAATGTTAATATTTTTAAATACTATTAAATTCTAGGGATTTAAAATCATCTCGACAATATGGAATGGGAATAACCACAAAGTTGAATTTCAAACCATTCATAACAAATATGCTTATGTACATTACGTACTTTATTATCTGTATCTAAGTTTATATGATATCATTTATGTGATCTAATAAAAATGTAATTATATATAAAATAATCAGCCTTTTCTATTTTTAGTACGTTTCCCCACTGCAGGGTCACAGGCCTCCTCTCCGAGAGACGGAGGGGCCGTAATCCACCACGGTGGCCCAGTGCGGTTTGGTGGGTGTCACATGTGTTCGAATTTGGTGGTTCTAAGACAAGCTGGTTTTCGCACGATGTTTTCCTTCACCGTTTTTGGAAGGCGTAACACCAATGTAACACCACTGTTGAAAGAAATTACACAAAGTAAAGCGCCTGCCTGGGATCGAACCCGCGATGTATAGGACGTAAGTCGGGGCCTATACCACTGGGCCACTGCATGAAAAATATATCCAATGTCATTATTTTTTAAAATTGAGTCAGATATATTTCTAAAAATGCATATTTTATCGATAAAAAGTTGAGAAGTAAAGCACATCATTAGGATGAAGCATTCGAGTGACGGCTGTCCACTTGTTATGATGTGATTAGAATATCGCGGGTCACGATATCGTTTGTCAACAAAATAATACAACGTATATTCGAATTATGGTAAATTAGTAAAGTGTTAGTAACTATGCTGAACGTTGTTTTAGGATTTATTTTGATATCGATTCAAATATCAAATATAAATTGTGAATTTCGTAGAATCGATCTCGGTTCGTCGAATAAACATGTTAATTGGACGCTAAGTAATAATAGAAGTAAGTACAAGTTAATTAAATGATGTATTTGTATACAAACAATTCAATATTTATTGCATCCTTTCAATTTAGCCTAGAACGTTCTGCGATATGGTTATTTAAATTATATATTTTGCACAGATATCGCTATGAAAGGCTTAAATCGTTATCGAATGTTATATATACAATTTTGTTTATCTGTAGGAAAATTATTTAGAATTACAAATCACTTTATGCGTTTAGAGTTCGTAACAGATAATCTTCAAAACCGTTTTAATTTATAAAACCTCATTTCTATATGCATACTTTTGGTAAAATCTTGATTGGAGGGACGCCAGGCTACCTATATGCCAGAATTCCCTCAAATCAAACAACAATGCAATGAAAAATGAAAGGTTTTCTACACAACCCTTAGTTTCCACTAACCTCACTCGGTCGGTACTTAGTCACTAACATCCCACGTATCTTTTTTCATAGGTGGACCTACCCACAAATAAACAAATGTTACGGCTATGTCGATCAACATATTACGGACGGGCGCGTCTACGGTATCGCGTAATATATTTTATTTTATTATATTGATGAGGCACATTGAGAAGTAGGGCGTAGTATATGTACGTATAGCTATATTGATTGTATAACATACTATATAAATATATAAAACATCTTAATCACGTGGCTCTTTCAGCACAGATCCCAGCCAAGGTCCCTGGTGGGGTATACTCTGACTTGCAAAGGGCTGGTCTCATTGGTGACATACTTGCTGGCTTTAACGATGTCAAGACTCGTTGGGTGGCGTATGATACATGGACCTACACGGGAAATTTCCAAGGTAAATATTAATTATTTAACCAAGACAGAGAAGATTATCGAGGCTTGTAAAATGTCTCTTATACGCCGATGACCAGGTCGTGTTTGCGTCAATGGCGGAGGACTTACAATTTATGCTGAATGTATTGAATGATTCATTAGAAGGTAAAGGCATGAAGATGAATATAGAAAAAATGAAAGTAATGGTGTTTGAAAGAGAACAGAGTAAGACAGTAATTGATATAAATTTTAACGGCAAAGATGTGGAACTGGCGGAAGAGTTTGTGTTAGGTGTGACGTTGAATAATAGGATTAAAAATAGTTTTATAAGGAAAAAGTATGGCTCAAAAGTGGATGTTGTGACTAGAATTGAGAAAGGTATGCTTTGGTGGTTCGGGCATATGGAAAGAACGAATGAAGGGAGAGTAACGAAAAAAATTCATGTTGCAAAAGTGAGTGGCAGCGTTGGTAGGAGATGTCCAAGGAAAACTTATATCGATCAGATTAGTAACATACTAAAGAAGGGCGATATAAGGAGTACCCATAACCGATAAGCTTGTATGCGTAGATGTATGGATGTAGAAGAAGCGAGAGAGGTGTGCCAGGATCACGCAAATGGAAATCTTTCCTATCCTCTGGGGTGCGTGAGCGTATATTTATTATAACGCATCTTTCTATACAACAGCAGTTCACCGTGACTAGACTATAAAATTTTATACCTTGTTTTATTGCAAGATATGATTGTTGTAAACAAACAAACGTCATTTACCGTACGTGTCGTCCATTACACTTTTTATACTTTCATAGGAAATGTTTTAATTTCGTGGAAATCGTGAAGTTAAATTGTTTTGCTATGAAACAAGGTATATGTATGTCGTAAAATCAAGCTTAGTGTGGGATAATTAATGACCTTTGCGAATGTTAAGAATGGAAAGTCTATTCTGCATTTATATAAGTATTATTGTATATTAAATATATTGTTTTTAATTTTAAGTGTCCGAAAACCAAATCAGATCTTCAGTGGCAATTTTGGTATTCGAAGGTATTGATACGATTGGGTTTGTTGAAGTGAATGATATACCTATCGGGACCACACAAAATATGTTCATCAGATATGTTTTTGACGTTAAAGAACACTTAAAGGTATGCAATTAATTTTCAAATAAAATTTTCCTGCTGATCTTTGCATAATATGAGACCAATTTTTTATTTGACCTAATAAAGTTAGTTTCAGCTTTCTGATTTCTCTTGTTTTCAGATTATAGTTTTTTACTACTATCTTTAACTTTATATTATTTTGCACGAATGGGCCGGCTCGAAACGCGAAATACTACGACCTCACATAAGACAGGACAGGCGTAAAGTATTCTGCGTTCGGACTGATGTGTGAGGTGCCGGAGGCCTAATTCTACTTCTCTTTCCATCCATTTTCTAATAAGGAAACGATGAGAAGGAGAGGAATATTTGACGGGTGTGGGTAAAAGGAAATATCATTTTTTTCTGTTTGACCCTTTTGCTCATATGCCAAATTCTCTTATAAAAAATGACTGGTGTAACATGTATTGTTAGTTAAATTTTCTAATAAGTTTATTACCCTTTCTCAGATCGGTGTCAACGAATTAAAAGTAACATTCGCATCTCCCGTCTACGCCGCGTCCAATCGCTCTGCGAAGCACTTCACAGCTCCCAACTGCGTGCCCGACGTGTACAATGGTGAATGCCACGCCAACCAGCTGCGGAAGATGCAGGCGTCATTCAGCTGGGACTGGGGCCCTGCGTTCCCCTCCGTTGGTCTGTGGTAAGCCGTAAGATCTCTTTCTATTCTGTTATACGTCCTTATCAAATGTCTAATATTTTTGTACTTCATTTTTTTCTTAGTTAATAATAATATAATAGCGTAGGGTCATTTAACTCCGCTTGCTCTTTTTATTTCATTAAGCAAAAAGAGAGAGGTGTCTTATGGTCTTATCATACAACCGGTCGTAACGGAGGTCCTATCGCTATATCTTTTTTGTGACTGTATTAAGTAATTATTAAATCAAAAGGGCTATTTAAACGTTTAAAACTATTCATAATTTTGCAGATCTTCAAAATTGACGGCAAGCCGAATCGATTGAAAAAGTTATAGTTTCTTAGGTGATTGGGAAGTAGCTCAAAAATCACTTAACACTAAGTTTCGCTTTATTCGCACGGCTAAGTAAATTATTTGCTTAAAATACGGGGCCGACTAGGCGTTTATAGTGTCCCAAGATGACAAAACCAACCGTATTATTGCGCTTTAATTTCGTATTTCAAAATCTTTGAAAGCACCACATTTTATGGGTTATACGTGTGCCGTCAAATAACAGTAATTTTATAGTATTAAGTAACTTCTCCGATATTTCAGATAAATTTCTAAAACCTGTATTGTAAATTAATATATGTTCTTTATCAAAGAAGTAACATTGGTTGTCAATATGGTTTCGTCATAGAGTTGCGTTGCAAAACCCGCGCCTCCACTTCGACTGTAGGCCGCGGGTTAAACTTGACCAAAAACCTTGACCGTTAAAGGGTAAATAAATTGATTTCGAATTACGAACATGAGCTTCTATGTTACTAAACAAACAAATTATTTTAAGTAAAACGCGAGCCGGATAGTTGCTAGTACATTTGTGTGTGTATTTGTATTTAAAAATGAATTACTTTACATTTAAAAACGCTTACATTAGCTTAGTCTGTATCTATGTAACGATATCTTATCATGTAATTTTCACTCAAAAGACTGAGCGACATGAAATCATAAACGAGCGATGACACTACATTTTTTATAACTTTCTAGTACTGATCAGGACTCATATCATTGAGAATAACGCCATCTAGTAGCAATGGTAGAAAACGAAATAACAATAGCTCCTTTACGTAACGGGAACTTTGCATCTTTTTTAAGCGCAGTTGAATCGAAAAAATGTTATAGGAAAACTATAAATTTGTGCTTTTATTTATCCTTGAATGTTAAATATCGCAACATAAAAAATTTAAAAAGTTTTTATAGGTTTATAGGTTATAGGTTAAAAAAACAATAAGACATTTACTTAAGGGAACGGAAGTAAAGTAAACAGCATAGTAACGGTTATAGTTTTTGATAATAAATACTATAAAGAAGTACGATTGAATTTTTATGTTTACTCGTTTCAGGAAGCCTGTGTATATAGAGTATTACGACACTGCAATAATACGTTCGGTAACAACACATACGGCACAGAATGATGAGAATAATTGGAACATACGAATCCTTGCCCACTTGGAATCGGGCACAAGCACGAAGCGAGTGGAAGGCTATATCAGCGCCGAGTTATTTGTTGAAGGACATCAGTCTTCAAAGGTCTCAAGGGAAATCGCAGTGACGACGAGACATGATGGGACTGTTGAAGTCGAACTTAATATGACCGTGCATAGTGTAGGTATTTGAAACTTTTAAAATCTTAAAATCACGTTGACTACTTTATATGTGTGCTAGTTTTATTATTTTTCTATTTGGTGATACTTTTCCTCGACACTCAGACTATCTCAAGTCTGAATGCTTTGTGAGTGATTTTTGTAGTTCATTAGTATTAGTATTAGCATTCTTTGTAGACAATCGTTCTAACAGTAGGTTTCCTCTGGCGTAAAACCGTGTTGCAATACAAGGTTTCTCTCTATTTTTCTGTCTAAAAAAACTGTAAAGGCAAAATGTTATATGTATATTTTTTACCAGTGGAAACACACGGTAAGACTGTGGTCGCTATCTAATCCATTTTAATGCATTCTTAGACTAATGCAGCAGTTAGCATTCAACTATAAAATAAATCCCTCGTCCAAAGACAAAGTATACACAAATGAAGTTGTTCAAGTGCGGCTTGGAAATTGCAATTTAATATGTTACAAATTATGATAGTTACATTAAAGAGACATATTTTTTAGAATGTCGTCAATCTCTGGTGGCCGAATGGATTTGGTGATCAACCGCTGTACGACCTCCTAGTTTCCTTAACAACTCATAAAGCTGATGATGAAGTTTATCGTAAGCGTATTAGAATCGGTTTTAGAACATTAGAACTCATAGAAGAGGACGCTTCAAAAATTTTGGGTAAGTAACGTTTGTCATTGTAGGCCCCGTGCATAAACAAAAAAAAAACTGCTTTGCTTTTTTCTTTTAGTATCTATAATATATGGCATATTAAATTTATACCTTCATCTGTAATTTGATCAGGACCTAGATTATATGTTGTATTATATGTCGATAAATCATAAGTGGCTTGCTGAGCTAAATCTGGGACGAACACAAAAAAAGGTAAAAAAATCATATAGTATGTAGTTAGAAGACTAAAACATTTCTATTTTCTTTTACTTTTCTGTTTATGTATTACGATCGTCAAAAGTAGATACAGATTTTTTTGTTTTCAAACGAGTCATTTCAGGCAACACAACAGCTGGAAAAGGTCTTACGTTTTATTTCAAAGTAAACGGTTATCCAATATTTATGAAGGGATCTAACTGGATACCTGCCAATATTCTACCGGAGCTTGGATACGACAAAAGGACAGGTGTGTAAAACATTTTTCTAGCTATTATATATTAAAGCTAAAAATCACTAAACTAAATTAAACTTTAAAAGGTGGTCGAATTTCGACTACTTGGCAATCGGAAATAGTCTATTACAGTTGGTCTATTTACCCTGTTTAGGTAAAAAGACGAGAGAATTATCTGAATTATTGTAATTTTTTTGTATGATTCAGTGGACGAATTATTAACATCTGCGCGCGATGCTCACATGGCAATGCTACGTGTTTGGGGAGGAGGAGTTTATGAGTCGGACTACTTCTACGAGCGCTGCGATCAGCTCGGCATTTTGATTTGGCAGGATTTTCTCTTCGCGTGTTCTATGTACCCCGCAGATTCCGAATTTCTCGAGTAAGAATGTATATTTTTTTTATGGTAGAAGGTGGCAAACGAGCAAGCGGATCACCTGGTGTTCTGTGAGCGCTACTCATAGACATCCGCAACAAGCAAATGTGTTGCGGATGCGTTGCCTACCTTTAATGGACAGAGGAGTGGATAGACAGGAAAAAGGATATTTACTTTTCCCCGCCCATTCTCCCCGTCCAATCCTATTCCCGTTCCTATCCTGTCCTTAAAAGGAAAGGGTGGATGGGAAATTTAGATTGAATTTTTCGCTTTTTTTATGAAAATCGTCTATTATGTATGTACCTATCAATGACATTAAGAATCACAGGGTCTCAGTGGGGTTGGCATGGGTTACAGTTTTCACCTGTTTTACTCAATCTTGGGTAGTAAATCGCTGACATACAGTGAAACCGTGGAATGTTATCAAAGCTTGGTCGACATGCAATCCTGAGCTACACTTGTAATATCAGAAATTAAGCAAGTAATTTACTTACCTATGTACATAAGAATCCAAAAATTGAACGGATTGTGATTGATTGATTGGCAAGAAATCAAACTATAGGTCGTGACATCGAAATCTGGCGTACTAATTAATACCGTAGTTATAATTATCTTGATTTCAGTAACGTAAAGGTCGAAATCGAGCAATCAGTTGTTCGCCTTCAGCACCATGCATCGATCGCCGTTTGGGCTGGCAACAATGAAAATGAAGTGGCGCTCAGAGGCAACTGGTACAACACCTTATCACAGTTCGACAAATACAAAGCCGAATACATCAAACTATACGTCAATACCATAAAACCGATAGTCGAAGGCTTGGATCCCAGTAGACGCTATCTCGTTTCCAGTCCATCAAACGGTATAGAGTCGGAGCAAGAAGGGTATATAGCAAAGAATCCCTACGACTCCAAGTACGGTGATACTCATTATTATAACTATTTGTCCGACAATTGGGATATAAACATATACCCGAATACGCGTTTCGCTTCCGAATATGGCTTTCAGTCTTTGCCTTCTCTAAAAACTATGGCAACTGCAACCAAAAACAAGGAAGATTACCATGTGAATAGTTCGTACTCGAAACATAGACAGCACAGTCCAAATGGTTATGATTTTATCACTGACCAGATGAACCGGCATTTGAAATTAGATGAAAATGACCCAAAACATTTCGAAAAGTTCGTTTTTTACAGTCAGGTATGTTATATTATTAAAAGACTTCTTTAATATAGCCATTTTAGAGCATCGATGCCTATTGTTGTCTGAATTATAGGTTATTAACCTAATTCAGGAGACAGAGCTTTAAAATCGTTGTTGGATTTTTGTTAATTAAAGTTGATTATGGTTGTAGAACATATCAAAAGCGTCTCAAGATTATATAATTTCTATAGATGAGACTAACCACTTTGTATTTAGATATTTCAAACTACACCTTTGAGTATCAAATTGCCATCAATTTCATCAAAAATTATCATTCACAATAAGTCAGTAGAACCCTTGATTGTATCGTGAACTATGCTGCATCTTCAACAAACAAATGTTTCGTAGAAACAGTGGTCTGAAGACAATTAGTAATCACTATATTACATATTTTAGATATCCCAAGCAATGGCAATAAAGGCGGAGACAGAATTTTATCGGCAGAGTCAAGCAGACTGGTACACGATGGGCGCTCTCTACTGGCAGCTGAATGACGTCTGGCAAGCGCCTTCCTGGTCCAGTATAGGTGAACATTCATAAATTTTAAGTTGTATTTAAAAAAAACTATACAGAAGTTGTTGGGTGGTTCCGAAGGCATCAATCTCCAATCAAGTGATTTTCTATCAGGGTTCTCAATGAAGAAACTTAATTTGAATAGTCCTATGTTTTTTTTATTTATTGTAGAATGTGGCAAACAAGCAAGCGGATCACCTGATGTTAAGTGAACGCTACCCGACATCCGCCACAAGCAAATGTGTTGCAGATGCGTTGCCTACCTTTAATGGACAGAGGAGGGCATAGACAGGAAAAAGGATATTACCTTTTCCCCGTTAACCCCCTCCCCGTCCAATCCTCTTATCGTTCCCATCCTATCCTTATAAGGAAAGGAAGGGTGGGAAGGTTTAAAGGACTGAAATTAAGCCGTCATTTATCCGGTACCTCACTCATCAGACGAAACGCAGAGTACTTCTACTTCACGCCCATTTTCTGGGAGGTCGTGGTATTTCACCGGTCGAGGCGGCCCATTCGTGCAACAGATGTTGTTGTTGAGGGCCCTACCCCTGTTAAAATGTTTTAAATGATCTCATACTCGAATCCTAAATACAGTTCCATCGCTGCCTAATCTAAACCAATATAATTTCAGAATATGGCGGACAATGGAAAATGCTGCATTACTTCGCCAAATCGTTCTTCGCACCGGTTTTGGTGTCGCCACGTCTTTTACTCACAGATATTGTGGACGTGTATGCCATCAATGACAGACTTGTACCCATCTGCGACGGCAACATAAGAGTGGATTACTTCAATTGGAGCAGTTTAACACCTTTCAAATCTCAAGACTTTCCCGTTAATGTGGAATTGTTGAGTGCTCAGAAACAGATGTCACTAGGATTGAGGAATTTCAACAAGGATGAAATCTTCTTGAGATTTTCTTTACACATAGAAGGTGTATTAATGTCACCTTACAACTTTATGTTTCCGAAACCGTTAAAGGATATAAAAGGTCTAATGCAGCCTCATATAAAGGTGTGTCTAATTGCATAATTATATAATGTAAAAGCTGAGCCACGCGGTTTCACCCGCCATGCAAACTAATATATTTAAACAAGCAATTTTATTTTTAAATTTATCTATATAGGTGTTTTGTCTATAAGAACGTCAAAAAATATGTAAATAATTAATGAGATCTTTGACAGCCATCTTTTGATAGGTATTTGCATTATCTATTGTTGGAGCGTTGTCAAGGGCTAGCTTACTGATATCTCATATTTATGTTAGATGGCGCTATATTTTAAAAAACATGCTCTTACATACATATAAAAGACAACGAAGCGAAGCTCGGCCCTCAGCTAGTTTAATTTAACTGACGAATCCAGCCTCAGCTCAACTCTATGTAATATGATGGATTATCTAGATCTGAGGTCAACTTACGTTGGATGTAAATATATAAATAGATATTTACCAGACACTACTGAATTACATAGACAGATTATTATTTGAAGCACAAATAGAACAATCTAGTAAACGGAGTTGAGGTAACGAAAGACTAAAGATTTAATTAAAGTTAATCTTTAATATTACGAAACTTTAAAAATAGAGTCTTTTTCTTGGAACACAAATTTGTAACAGTATATTATTCATTTAGACTGGTGGACTTGTAGACAATAAGACATCGTAAATTGTTAGGACTAGTAAATTATTGAGCGCCGTGGAAGACTTCACCTTGTGCGTTGAAAAATTATAAGCTATAGATTTACTTTTAATGGTTATTATAATTAAACGCATATTTTAAGTCTTACTACAGCTAACAGCTAAAAATTATGTAGTAAAAATATCAATTTCAAATTTATTTAATACCATATCTAATTATTCCTTGCAGATAACGGTTTTAAAGACCTTCTACAGAGGCAAAGTAAAAGACACATTCAGGTACATAGTTAATATTGAAGTAGATACGGTAGTGCTTTTCCTCTGGATGGAGACAATTTCTTTGGACGGTCAGTTTGACGATAACGGTCTGGTGGTAACACAGGCGAAGACTTCAGTAAACTATGTCATTCGAAGACGCATCACCGTAGAAGAGTTACAGAAGAACATTACGTATCAGTACTATATGAACTGATTGACAATTTATTAAAGAAACTATTTCGTTTTATTGCTTTTTTAGTTATTTTATTAAACCCTAGATTAAATTGTAGATTACATTAGATAATTTAAAAAAAAGGACTGACTGGAGGATTATCATCATTCATTACCACCTATGAACCTCCGGGGAAGAATGTGAATCTAATAATACCTAAATGTTCAAAATCAAGGTCAAGCTGTTCCGGCCGCAGGTCACAATGGAAGGGATACATACGCACGAAAAACCTTTATGTAGGTCAGTCGGAATGTGACAGAGTTTATTCTGTGTGACTGCTATAGGAATTAACTCAAAAAATATACTAATATATTAACTAAAACAAATATATAGTATTGGTAAGAGCTACTAATTAGATATTAGTTGCACGAATGGGCTACCTATCCTTATCCATTCTCTCTTTCTCAATTCTCTCACTCCTCTTCGTACAAAAAGGTAAACTAAAAACATAATGAAAATCATATGCTTGTATCAAATTATGATAGCTATCTTTTGTTATATGCGTACTCGGTAGGTCATTGTTTCTAGGACTTAGCTTATGATCGGTAGTCCATTTGATTTTATAGCAGGATTTCAATATTGGTCGACTTATGTATTTGTGTGATTTGCTAATGTTCGTGACAAGTCTAGATACATTTTGCTAGGAAATCTCTTATTGTTTGCGCCGTAGACAGGTAGGCTCTTTGTCCACTGGCGTACAAACGTGTTCAAGCTTTCTCTCTGAAAAAAAACTGAGATAACAATGTTTTATGTGATTTTTTTCGGTAGTGTAAACCCAGGGTAAGTCAAAGATTCAATTTAATAGTGCTCTTTTCCTTTTTTATCAATGAAAATAGTCTTAGAATTGTGTAGACACGTTTACATTTGGTATGGTCAAATGTATACGTGTACACATAATGACAGAATTGAAATAAAACAATGGAAAGCAAATAAATACATTTTATTTAATACACAAAATCAGCAAAAGATGCGTGCAATGGGAAAATTAATTTCCAGTCTACCTAAATTAATCTTTGGACGATTCTTCTGAAACTGGTAAGGGCTATCTTTATTATTAACTCTTAACGTCAATAATCGTGTTGTAATATTTTGCAGTCATTGTATTTATGAAACGTAACCTCATTGTAACAATTTATATAATTTTTTTAGCATAAATGTTAACCGTTTCAATGTAGCTTGTATTAGAACAGGCATAGCCATCACTATTACGTAATGGGGTAAAATAGAAAAAAATATGTACGTATTAGCATTTTACCTACAATAATTAATCGAATAAATTCATGCTTACATGTATATAGCAAGTCGAGTGGAAGAAGCTTGTCATATTTTTTGTTCGACCTATAAAAACATTTCAGACAATCCGACCCTGGGGCAAAAACAAGTGGACATGCCTGTACTTGAAGGTTTACTAGTAGCATAGAAATTAATTCGAAACAGCGATCTGGAAACGATACTGGGAATATGACGGTTTGAAATTTTATAATTTTATCAATATAAAAAATATAAAGTTAATAAACTAAACGGCTAACATTTCGTGATTCCGTCTTAAGTCATTTAATTAATAAAGCATTAGTAAGCATTATCACATATTAAGTTATAATAAATAATTTCACTGTGTAACGTTTGCTTTAGTATCTAATTCGATGAAGTTTTTAAGCATATATGACAGAAGGCGGTTGGCAGAGGAAGATCCCCAATGTCTAAAATTTATTTCTTAGACGTATGGTAACTTACATCACAGCCGTAAAAAATAGCATTGAATTTTACTAAACCAGAGTGGCATGGTCAGTGGGCGACGCCCTAGGAGAACTTATAAGTCAGATTAGTAGCTTACTACAAAAGGGCGATATACGGAGTACCCGTAACCGACTAATATGTATGGATGTAGAAGAAGCGAGAAGTGTACCAGGATCGCGCCAAATAGAAATCTCTGCCTACCCCTCTGGTTTAGGGGGTGAGCGCATATTTATTTGTTTGTTTATTTTAGTTAGTAAACTTTTTGTATTGGTTATAACTGTGTCACAACACCTCTATTAAGTACGATTTTATTGTATGTTTTTAACATGCTCTATTGTAATAATGTTAGCTTTTAAATTGTCCATACAAATACATTTACGAGTTGCCTTCAAAATCTTAAACTATAGCAAATTGCATTAAAATTTAACACACGTTACTTGACACTTGACACGTTAAATATCAAAAGCACCATTTTTAACATCACATGCGAATAAGTTTAATAAGGTTTTTTGAACAGTTATTTATACCTTGTTTCAAAGCAAGATGTGATTTTTGTAAACAAAAGTTTTTACGTTAAAATTCGTTGATTCCAATTCTTTGCCGAAAAACAAAATTTTCTCACATTACTTAATAACATAAGCTATCGATATTCTACAATTTCACTCACTTTATCTCAGGATTTCCACAAAATTACAACATTTCCGATGATAGTATAAAAAGTGTAATGGCCGCCATTTACCGTAGTAAATGACGTTTGTTAACAAAAATCATATCTTGCAATGAAACAAGGTATATATAGAGAGCCTAATAATATTTTAAAGATGTCAAGATGATACAGATTAAAAAAAAACAAAACACTTGACCGTTTGTGTCAAGATTTGACACGAGTCTAACCACTTATACTATTGACAAATAAGTTGGTGAAAAAAGCAGTGTAGTGCAGAATAACCGGTAAATATAACAATAATTGATTAAAATCTGAAACTGAGGAAAATTTTAAAATATTTGCCCAATAAAGTTTAAATTTTAGTCGGGAGAGTTCGTCAAAAATTGCGTTATCTTCTTAGTACTTTTTTATTGTATGTGGAAAAGGATAATCATTGCATTGATATGGCTATACAAAATATCCACTACAAATTAAATGCTCCCTTAACTCTTTAACTGACCTTATTTGGAGGACCCAAAAGTGAAGCAACCTTAAGTTGCCAATTGCCCGCCCCATGAATACAAAATTTTCATATTTGTAATTAAAAAAATGACGGTCTGGGCTATGAAATCACGTAAAACATTACCTTAAAGAAAGATAAGTGTACGAACATCACATTTCACAAGTAATTAAGTAATTTTATGATGTATCCTGAATATTTTATACACAACTAAATATCAAATTTCAACAATAACAATGCGACGCCATGATTGCCATGATATAACATGTATAAGTGTTGTCGACTACATTACAAAATTATATAAAACCTAAAAATACAACGAATTACAAAAGACGATAGATTAAAAAAGTGGCTTCACTTTTAAATGTTGAATTTATATGGAACGCGGTATCTGGAGGTATCTAAATCTACCATTTTATTTATATATACTGCAAGACATAGTTAATGTAAATATCAGTTTATTGAATTTTTCTAAACGACCATTGTTGTCCATATCTAGTGCGTTACTATATTAGGGTACATCTTTCGTAAATCAATTCATAGTCACCATTCCTTTAATAAAATTAAGCAATAAATAAATTTCCGAAGTTAAAAATAACAACGAACTTGCATTTCTCTAAAACAATGTCTCGTCATGCTGTCTGTCATGTATTCAATTGTACAATTAAACATTAATCCAAAAAATATGAATATATTTTCAATCACAAATATAATAAAAGCATGTAAATATGCAATTTTGCATTTTAATTATGTACTAAATTATTTGCTTTAGTTCGTTAGTTTTACGTTTACGCTTAAATTACCTTGGGTCAATTAATTTATAATTTGACTTCAATTAAGTTACTTAAAGCAGGACATATAAGCTTCAATAGCAAGCTCCTTTAAGAATCGTAGATAACAGGGCATGCGCGGTGAAAGGATAGCGCGTACATATGCATACATCAAGATCTGGAGATTCGTTCATGTTAATTGTCCATGCAACATGATCATAGGTAAGCACCGTATCTGTAAAAAAAATATTTATTATATAAATATTTCGTATAAATCCTTGATAATTTTATTTTCAAGCAAACTACACAATTTTTGCGAAAGAATCGAATAATTTTGAGAAAGACGAATAAATATTCACTTCGGTGTAAAAAAGGTGCTGTATCAGTAAAAGTTTTATTTTCCAATGCCAATGAAGCCGACTCATTTGCACTACTTGGCATAGCATTATCAATAAAATGATCTTATTTTGTCAAACCTTATATATGATTTGTTGAGTGTAGAAAATAAATTTAGCCAATTTTAAGTGCAAATAAATGCCAAAATAAAGTAAAGTTAAATCTTCAAAGAACAATTATATCGACGGCGTAGACAATCTTCGTTCTACCTATATTTTACACATTTATGTAATTATTTTTGGCTAAATATGAAATTAAAAGTTAAACTAATCGTAAAAGCCTACCGTCTTGCTTAAGGTCGGCTAAATCTAGAAGATAACATTAGCTGTTGCCACGATATTTATTTTAACAAAAGCCATAGATCAGAGACAGTGAACTGACGCCGTCGACATACATATGGCAAGCTTAAAAGCGATTAATAATTATATAAAGTTTACAAACCACATTGCTTAAAGGAAAAGCGAAACATGCTGTAACAATATAGCGTATAACATTTTTGATATGTTGAATATTATGACAATGATACATTTAAAATGTTAGTAAATTTTATAGGTTAACAAGATGGCGACATCTTGTATTTCAAGGTGACGGGATGCTTTCTGAGTGATGGCGGATGGAACAAATTGGGATGCAGAAAGATGTATGAAGGATCCTTACTGGTTATTAGTTACTAAGCAAACACTTCTGAATATATAATCCTGAATGACTAATAATTACTAATGATCTTATAGTCATATATATAAAATATTATAAATAGAATTGATTGTTTGTTTGTTCTTGATAAACTCAAATAGTATTGAACTGATTTTAAAAATTCTTTCACCACTAGAAATCTCTTCAATCAGTGAGTAACCTAGGATTTTTATTTATCTATTTGTCTGAAGCTGGGGCGGGATACTAGTAAGATATTAGGTATAATATAAAATATATTTTATATGCTTACAATGTGCATCAACTTTTATAAGCAATTATGCATACTTCTTCTTTATATGTCTCACGCAATAGATTCATAAAGAAAAAGGGTTAATACCAACGACCACACGAACGTGGAAGACATGGTTTATTATTTAGTGCACTAGTAAAAGTATTTTAAATTAAATAAAATACATGAACGAGTAATATCTATGCAAAATATTGTGCATATATGTAAAAAAGTCTTAAATTTTTATATTTTGTGTAATAAAGTATAAAACATAAAATCGTGGTTTATAAGGCAAGTCAACAACAACTAATAGACAACACAGATAGGTTAGTTAAAAATACACACCTTAAGAACATCCCAATAATGTCCTAAATAAACAAAACATCAATAAAATGTTTCATTAAGTGATAGCAAATTGTTATTGATACAATGTTGCTACAATTAAAAATACAACCAATGATGGCAATGTTTTCCATATTTAACGTTTTGTATTTTAATATATTCATTATGATCGCTGACAGAGTCAAAACATTCAAACCATGAAATAAAAAATTATTAACACTTTTTGAAAATTGCCTTTCATTTTTTTTTTTTTTTTGCAAATTTAAATTTAAAGCAGCATTTTTTTATTTTGGAACATAACTTTTTGAATGTAATTGGAAATATATTAGAATTATAAATTGTATCAGATTAAATAAAATTATTTGCGTGTAACGGAATATTTTGGAACTGTCAGCTGTCAGTGCTTATCTTATAAAAACCGTATCGTAATATACGTAGGGAAATAAAGTAATTAATTTTAAGGATTCTCACTTTAGCTAGGGGTATAATAAACACTAACTAAGAAGGCCAAGAACTTAGGCTACGGCAAGATCGCTCAAACATCTAATGATTCATGTGGTATTTAAAAGTAGATGTTACTATTGCGCAATAACGTGACACCTTAATCAGATGACGTCACAGCGGCGTTCTTGTACAGTGAACAAAAAAGTTTACTTGAATTAAACTAACGAGACTAACATAGTATAGCTTCGTCGTCCGCTACAGAAACAATGGCGAATTTCAATTTCAAACATTTAAAATTGTTAATGACCTTTTAAAATTTTATGATCAACCAAACCGAAATCAGTGAAGTATGTAAAAAAACATGCTACGTAAATTATAAGTAATGTTTAATTATATACAATTGCTTCATGACATAAACACAAACATGATATTTTCTTTTATGTAGAGAAAAAAATCAAATCAGTATAAACAAATAAAACTGAAATCCAATAATGTAGAAAGTACATTCAAGTCTAAACAAAAAATTTGTTACACTTAAGCTTGCATAAAGTAAAACCAAAATCATCAAAAACAAAATCTTTTCTTATTTTTGTAAATTTCACCACAAAACCTGAAGCAACAACTTTAAATTATAAGCTTTTATCATTAATCATATAATCTCTTTAAATCATACTTGATTCATGAATGATAATGATTTATGGTTGTTACATTTTATAAAATTACCTGACTCTCGAATGCAACGCGGCGGTCTCTTCTGAAGGTGTGTCCCGTAGGAATGTGGAGGACAGGTTGAGGATGACCATGAGGCAGCACAATAGCAGTGGTCCAAGGATGGCTCCCTCGGGGCCTAAGTAGAAGATGCCGCCGGCTATCGCAAGGCCCGTAACGTACGGGTGACCGCCACTGCAATGCAACAATAAATGTTTAATAGTATAATTCAAAATGAAATAGGCTGAACAGATTGTTTAATAAACTTAGCTTTAATAGCTAATTTTAAAATAAGTATATGTACATTGTTTGTTCCAAATCGAGATGGAAATGTTATAAACAAACCTTTGTTAACCATATGTACATGGCGACCATTATACTTTTTATAATGTCATCGGAAAAAGCTATGTTATAAGGAAATGTGAGAAAAAGTTGTTTTTCGAAAATGTTTTGGAATGTTTACAAACTTTCCATTTTGATAGATTTGGAACAAACTATAGTGTTAGGTTCAGGACCCCGTTTATGCTAACCTCGTTTCAAAAATGAATGTTGGTCACGGTTATAGTCTAACGATTGACAGTGGTACAATTTGCGACCGGCTTTTGTAACCAAAATTTATAATCATACGTAATATAGCATCGCAGAAGAATAAAAATAAGTTTACAAGGAAAACAGAGGTATGAGTCATTCCCAGTTATCCGATCCGCCTAAAGGTTATCAAGCGTTGTGGCTGCGAATAACTAATAAATATATAGTATAACGGGTGACTTTAATATATAAATTTAATAAGTAAAATCAATGGTTACGATACTCATAATATACACAGATTGTGAATAAAGTTCATAGATAATATTTAAAAATAACACATTTCTTTTTCACTAAAAAATATACTTTAAATTATTGAAATTGTAGTTTCGTCTAATGAGTGAGGTGCCGGAGGCCTAAATTCAGTCCTCTTCCCATTCCCACCCATTCCTCATAAGGATAGGATGGGAACGGGAAGAGCATTGAACGGGGAGGGGTTAACGGGAAAAAGGAAATATCCTTATTCCCGTCTATGCCCTCCTCCGTCCATTAAAGGTAGGTAATGCATCTGCAACACATGTGATTGTTGCAGATGTCTATGGGTAGCGCTCACTTAACATCAGGTGATCCGCTTGCTTGTTAAACTCTGTTAAACTAATTTAACGTAGTTTGTCGCGTTTATTTATTGCTTTTGTTTCCGATGATCCGAGTATTTTACTGCGCTCATGGTCAATTCAGTTATTATTTTGTGCACCGAACTATACAGAATGATCTCACAGTATCCTGAGATCTTGCAGTTTTATGCTTAGATTGGGATTTAATTTTATTTATCAAATCCGTTCTTAATCATTCTAGTCAAATCTATAAAATAGGCGGGTATTTAGCCAGTAATTTGGACATTGGGTCGTCAGACAACCTCAGTCCCCCCTTGACCATGATTGCTGTAAAGTACTTGAAACGTCGGACAACGTTCGCCGAAAATTAGTTTGATTTCGGTATGTAATATTCGCGTAAATATAAGAAATTATTATGATATTTTTTTTTATTATTGTTAAGTAATGTTTACGCCAATTAGATGTAATAAACATAATAAGTGAACATTGTTGTTTATTTCTTGTAGTTGCCAGATGATTTCAATTCCAATAATCTTGACGCCATGAGGGGTAAATGTATAAAATATAATATAAAACAAAACTTACTCTTTAATCTCAGCGTATACAGCGGCGTCCAGGAAAGCGATAGGCGCAGCTTGTGCTATGGGCAGGAGTAAAGCCGCCATGGGCCTGCCCTGAAGCCATACGTCCAACGCAGCAGGGATTCCCGCCAAGTACGGCCCGAGGAAAGGGGCAGCCCCGAGTATAGCGGCTAGAACTGTAAAATCACTTACGTCTTGAAGCTTAATATTTAATCTTTAGATTAGCATTAATCATATAAAAATGGACGCCTATATTCACATCATGAGAGGATGGCTGTAGCCTTAACGTCCCCATGTGGATGTGGATGGTTATAGGAGTGTAAAAGATACGGGGGTTGAAAATGTATGTGTGTGTATGTGTAGCAGGTGGTAAAGCAGAAGGGGTAGGCAGACATTATAGATTTCCATTTGGCGCGATACTCAGTTATAGGAGAAAGGGGTTAGGGTTGTTTTCTTTTTGTCAGGATGAGTGGAGGAATATTAAAGCCTCTTCCTAAATATGCTAACGTAATACATGGACGCCCAATAAGTGTATCTCTTGACACTCACCTTGATATCAAATAATAAATGAGATGGGTAGGGACAGGCAGCTTCTAAAATTTTAACAAATAGCCAAACAAACTGATAACAAATTTATTTGCAAAACAATACAGAACATCACGTATTCTTTTTCTTATTATCTATTTGTTTTGGAGGACGCAACTGAGCGTATAGGTATTTATAAAACTCTAAAGCTTTCTGTTTATTGTACGCAACTGTGTTTCTGCAGTGACCCGCTGTGCAATGATTTACATATTCGTCTTTTGGCTGTGGTTTGGGCGCTTCCGGCTTACTGTGGCTCGTGCGCGTACTTCTTAATGTCTCCACGAAGTCTTTGGTAGAATCAAACACAACTTTGATCGTTGTTCTATTCGTCATGTTAAGATGACTGTCTTTTAAAAGATCTTCTTTATCGATGGCCGTCATTGCGGCGCTTGCGTCACCTTTAGGCGCGTTCGCTTGTCTTATTAAATAAAATGTCGGAGCCGGTTCGGTTACATCTTCGTCTGTCGTTATCTCGTAATTAGTTGTATGTCTATCATTATATAATAAACACATGACTTGAGCGTCGAGGTTTATCTGACACATGGCACTATCCATTAATAATTTCACGACCTCTACTGGCAAAGAACACGGGGCGGATATACACGTATTAGAGTTAGATACATTTAAAATGACACCGTGCAATTCATTTCTTGAAGTGGACGCTAGGTAAGCAACATTTCGACATCTACAGTCAAATTTATTGTCTTGATACACAACTGTGGATCCACTAGATTTGCAGCTCTGATAGTCGAAATTTAAGGAATACGATTCCAAGTTTTCAATTCTGTTTCTGATGAATTTAAAATATTTCTTGTTCGTCCGTCTTCTCAAACATTTAACATTCGTTAAAGCGTTGCTTTTAAGTACCTTAATACAATTATCCGTAAAATTTGTCTTAACAGCATTAAGCATCAGACCATTCGCACGTATCTCTTTGAAAACATTCCTATTAATGTTTAATGTTTCTGAGGTTATATTAATGCTATTTGCAACAATATCCTTGAATACATTATTAGACATTATTGTATTTCTACTTTGTACGGTAATGCCTTTTGATTCTAAATTGTCAACGGTACAATTGTTCATTATAAATGCTGTATTGTCACCGCCGATAATAACTTCGATCGCTTGCGTCTGGATATTTGTAATTGTCACATTATCAAATTCAATACTCCTTGCGCCGCTCACATTATAAATAGCTTTTGTGTTGATTGAGTATATTTTACTATTAGCAATGCGGATTTTCTTAAGTCCATTTGTTCCTAAACATTTCGATTCGAATGTAGTGGTGGGAGATTTGAAAATTTTTCTCGGAAGCGTTACAATTTCTTTAACGTTTTCCAAAGTGATATCAGACGGTGTTTGCACCAAAGAGTTTGTAGTGAGCGTAACAAAATCAAGACGATCACAATTTTTTACTTTAAACGATTGAAGCCTTGAAGGTCTTTGCAAAATAGGGCAGTCAATTATTACAGTTAAGACTTTGCAATTTTGTAATGTCAGGCTTACTATTTCATCAATGTAAAAATCTCTCAAATGTATAACGAATTCCTAAAACAAGGATAAAAGTTTGTTATTGTTTTATATACAACAAAATTAATAGTCTATATTAGAATCTGAGTAACGTAAATACTTACATTAGCTCTAACGGCGGCACAATTGTAAACAATCTCATTTGGTATATTATTAGCACAGATCCACTCAGTCGGTTGACAACTCGTAAAATTGATTCTCACGGCAAATGTTAATTGTAAGAGTACGACTAACAATATAATTTCTCTGTAAACCATTGTCACATGGACGATAAAACGACATTTTTCTCTCAAGAACTGAATGTGTTTTGTCAGATTGCGCACGCGTCGAGCAATAAAAATGTCACAACGAACGCGAGTATCATCCGAAGATAATACTTCACTAAAATATCCAACGAGAAACATAAGCGACGAGTTAAATTTATCATTTCGCAACTAGGAATGTTAAGTTCAACGTACCAGGATGTAACGCTACAGTAATGGAAAAAAACAATAACAAATTATGTAAGAACTTTAACATTTAATCATCTTTATAATAACCCAGTCTTATTTGTATTAACAAGACAGCTTTGCTATTCTTTGTAGATATAATTATATAAATAGATGGCGCCTCTCTTCTGTAAACAATATCATGTGTTTTCATTGAGATACTACCTATTGCTCGATTGCTTGTAATTACATTTCGCGTATAACTTGGAATTTTAGGTAAATGTAAAAATATTGTTATTGGTAGCCTTGTCATGTTACATACATCATCATCTCATCTTTAATTTTCAACACAGGTTTAATTTTCTTATTCCTCGGAAAGTTTATTTTTACTCCATGTCATTTTCTGTATTGACCCCCTGACAATGTGTGTGCAAAATTTCATTATGATACTATTGAGTTGTTCGTTTTTTAAAATATTCAACAAAATTTAAAAAAAATGGTCACGTGATATGGGTACGTTCCGTAAGTTATCCCAGTTTATCAATAGTATTGAAGTTTATTTGGTCAGCGTTAATATTTTGTGTAACAAGATAATTTTTTTATCTCTTTATTTTCTTTATTATTTTAAA
>JWHW01025813.1:683579-698083 GCA_000931545.1 Papilio glaucus
TCATATAGGTTGCCATGACACTAACATCTTTTTGACAGTTTGTTACATGACAACTTTTTGACATTTACCTATAGTTCCAAGTTATTATACGTAAAGTCAAAATTTTCCAGCGAGGAAGACAAGAAGAGATTGCGCTCGAAGAACTTCAACATTAATGATTAGATTTTGAAAATTATTTCTGCAATCGATAGTTCATGTTTACAGATTTGTCCCATTTAAATTTTATCTCGATCCGATAGGTCGTTCAAGAGTTACTCAAGATTTTTTCGAATTGAATGTGAATGATAAGTTTTTTTGTAGTTTTACTGAGTTAAAATTATATTACAATGATTTGTGTTCCCAGGCGATGACTTTAAATTCAAAAAAAAAGGAGGAAGAGGCAATGAAGAAATCTCTCAAGTTTATTACTCTCTATCGGTATTACGACGTCACTTTATATTAATTAAATAAGAAAAAAATAATAAATGCTATAATAATAACTCACCCGATGGTAAGTACACAACCTTGGCTCCGAATAGGTTGTGCACTAGCCACGTCCACAGGCCGTAGAATAACGCCATCTTAAACGACGCCCTAAACACCTGAGGGATTTCAATCAGTATAGATCTGACTAGTGATAAGATATGATAATCATATTTTTTTAGTTGTGTTTTCTGTACATTGTAGAAATGTTATGTCTCTCGTTACGCAGAGTGTATTGTTTATGGAACAAGGTGGCAAACGAACAAGCGGGTCACTTGAAATTAAGAGACTGCTACCCATAGGCATCCGCAACAAACTAATGAGTCGCAGATGCGTTGCCTATCTTTAATGGACAGAAGAGTGATAGACAGGAAAAAGGATATTTCCCTTTCCCCATTTATTCCCTTCCCGTCGAATGCTTCACATCATATCCTCTGAAGGAAAGGATAGGAAAGGGAAGGCCTCCGACACCTCACTCACCAGGCGAAGCGCAGAATACTAGAAGGGATGTGGATGGATTTGCATTAGCACATAGGCTACTTTTTATCCCGGAAAAATGTACAGTTCCGGTGAGATATTTTTTTTTGCTTTTACACCTGCAAATCACGTATATAGGCGATGTATGTACATATGTATGTTCCCTATAGCTTCTGAAACGGCTACCCGGGCGAAGCCGGGGCGGAGCACTACTTCATAAAACAACTAAAACGTTGTTTTATGACTTTTTGTTATGTCGAACTTTCTTTAAATTTCTAGGTTACGGAATTGTGTCTTGCTGATGTATGGCAAAAGAGGTAGAGGGGATTTTAATATCATACATGTTTGTGATACAATGCGTTGTTGGTCTATAAGGAAGGATTCAGCACTTTTCTTACGCAATCCTAAGTTGAATCGGTTTGAAACATTACTCGTGTTTTAAAATTACGACACATTTGGGATGTGCAATTTAAATTACATGACAGGTGGCTTCAATTCATTGTATCCCATATTTCGCCTTTTACAAATGTATGAGACTAATAACCAGCCCTGGCTTCGCTCGAGACAGACAAATTAAAATATATATAGTCTATGATACTCTATGATAAAAGTATTAAATTGGTTCAGCGACTTTTGATTTCATACGGACGGACAAACAAATCTTTTCTCTTTATAATAATAAAACAGACAGCATATTGGCCATGTTACCTGATTGATAGCGACCGAGAGGGCGATGCCGAGGCGCGGGCCGAAGCCGGCCTGCAGTCGTGTCAGCACCTCCACCGGCTTGTACAGCGCGTTGCTCGACGCCAGCAGGTAGAAAAGAGTCGTGAAGAACACCACCTGATTCATATAACGTTCTTCATATAGACTAGATGTTGCTTGTAACTTCTATAGCATATATTACTATTTACATTTGTATTAAGTAGGTAAAAATAATTTTTATGTCAATAACTTCAGCATTATAGTATTTGTATATGGGTTTTCCAATAATTTTTTCAACCTTTCCTCGGCAATTTTAATTAAAACGATACGTGCCATTTTTTCAGCTGTAGTTATTAGCTAATAATAATATAAATTTTGTCATTAATATCTGTAGCGTTTCGATTTTCCATACATTTTACCCCCTTGAGAATTTTTTTGAAGCGAAAACTTCTTTAGCCGCGTTAAACAATAATTCGTAGGAGAAAATCTAATAGGTTCGCGTGAAATGCTCAACGTGAGTCAGCAACACTTATTTGAATTTGGACCAGTTTTAGACGAACTTTTTCTCATTCATGTTTCTTGTATTCAATTTTGAATTTAATTGTTAAGACAAGAAAAGGGTTTATTTTTGTTGATCATTTTTTACTTTTTAGCTATTATCGCGCCTTCCCCAGCTATTTCGAGAGTTCACTTCTCGCCAGTCCTTATTATGACTGCCTGTGTTTTTTTTCAATAATCTACTATATAAATCTACAATAAGCTACGTTTAAAAAACGAAACTGACTTCAAACAACAGTGTGTACTTGCAACGAAATATCCTGATATTACATCAACTAATTCACATACAGAGACCTCGATGCTGTTTGCATTCTTTTAAATATCTAGTGAGCTCACCAAGTTGATGAACATGTTGATAATGGCGCCGCCACCGCAGAGCAGCAGCGAGGTGGCCGCGCCCAGCGAGCCCGCCAGGAGCGACACGTTGCTCGCCAGCGGCGCCCACACGCTCAACGCGATCTCCCGCAAGGTGCCCACATTAGCCGACACCCACGACACGATACCCGAGTAGTCGAACAGACCTAGAGGAGTCCACTTATACATCGATTATCGATTTTACAGTCCAGAGGTTCCCAACCTTTTTTCATTCACGCACACCTTAATAAAACTTTTCATTTATGAGTATTTTGCTAATCCAACGCTCATAGTCCTTTGTAAGTTATTACATATTGTAGACATAATACATATGTATTTTGTTTTTATTCGTTTTTATAAAAATATTAATGAATTTACTATACTAACTTTATTTTTAGCATTTTAACTAAGATTAAGTTTTTGTGCCTGGAGGTGGTTCACGGAATATTCTAATACTTATTCGAATACAAAACATAAGGGGCTTCCAAAAATATGAAAATAGGAATAGTTACATTAAAATATGAATTAAAATAATGTGCAGCCATATTTAACAATATCTGGTGGTCAGAGGTTCGACCTTCGGTTCGACTTTCGGTGCGCCTGTCGCCAACCTCTGCTCTAAACCATAAGGCACAAATTGAAACTACATTTCCATCAAAGTTACTAATAATTTCAATACTTCATTTCAGGTAAAAGTTTTTTTCCCTAAAATTTGAAAATAGTAGTGGAAACGACTGTAAGTTTCCTAACCTGGGGCATGCGAGACATTACTGAGGAGGTTGTCCCAGGAGTCCTGCACGGCGGAGCTGTCGACCTGCGGGCCGACGTTGCCGGCGAAGTGCAGCGACACCCAACTCTGGTAAACTCGGTCCCAGAGCTCCAGCATCTGCTGCTCCACACGCCCGATCTTGTCAGGATCACCTTCCTTAAGGATACTTCTCACCTATTGATAAATGTTATTCATACTTTGTATGTCTACGTAGACTATTTAAAGATGATTAGCAAATATCGCACGGGTCAGCTAGTTAAAAGGAAGTAATTGATAATTTTATTTAAAAAAATATTCGAAGAAAAATAATCTCTGTTGAACAGGACACATTTGCGTAGTTAGCAGCAACCCTAGCTCTCAGCCTCTTCAATAGGCGAAAAAAAAAAACAATAAATGTGTACTGTGTGATCAAACTCTATTTCAGTCATGTCGAGTAGACATAAATAGCGTTCTATAAACATTAAAGAAGGAGTAAGTAATAACTACATAAATCAATATCAATTAAATAAGAATAAGGGTTGACCATATGCTTTATCAGCCAAATTCGAAGGACGTTTTCCTTTGAATTTGGCTGACAAAGCACATGGTCAACCCTTATTCTTATTAAAACTAAACCCGCACCTTATTTGAAATGTTCGACAGTTCAAAACTTTGATGTGCATCGTAATTAAATATAATAAATTTAAGATTACAAAACAATCATTGAAAAATATTGATGACCAATCCAAAACCAATCTCTCTGATTATGCATTAAATATTAAAAGTTGGTCGTATGAGTTTTATTAAATTTTGTTTGGAATATAATTCGTTTAAATTATTACCTTAATAAAAACGCAATTTTCGTATCGTAAACGAAACAAAATATTTTTTTCCGGGCTTTTTTGCTTAGCTTTTTACCGAGTTCATTAGGAGTCAAATTGAAAAAGTTGGGAGCTTATCGCTTATACGTTGGGATTCGTTCAATCCTTTTTTTACAGCATTTAGTTAATTCGAAACTAAGGCCTAAGTTATAAAAGCAAAGTCAGCCAGCATTTAAAAAAAATGACAAAATACTACTATTATTTCAATTCTATGAACGATGTTTATTAGATTTTTTTATAGAAAGAAGGTGGCAAACGAGCAAGCGGGTCCTCCGATATTAAGTGAGCGCTACCCATGGGCATCTCCAACTAGATAATGACTTGCCATTGTCTACATTTATTGGACAGAGGAGGCGATAAACAGAAAAAAAGTTTCTTTTACCTATCCATCACCTCCCCCGTCAAATCTTCTTCCCCTTCCCATCGATTCCTTTTTGGAAATTGATACGAATGGGGAAAAGGACTAGTATTACGCCTCCGGCGCCTGACTCATCAGACGAAACGCTGGAATACTTCTACGTCCCGCCTATCTTTTGCGAGGTCGTGGTATTTCATCAGTCGAGGTGGTCCATTCGTGCTACAGATGTTGTTTGCAGGCTCAAGCATTGTTAGAATTTAAATACCTAAAAAATAAAAAACTACACTTACGTATTTTCTAATCTATGTGAGTTGCGTCCAGTCGTAAGCACAGATAAAAAAATTAAAAGTAATGCAGAGAAAAAATAACATTGCTTCTTACCTCTTTGCATCTTTACCGTAATCTACTTAAATATCTTAGATGTAAGATTTTAAAAATATCTTAAAAATTATAGAAAATTCCAAAAAATATGAAAAAATAATTAGGTCGAAATAATTTGAATTTAGCCTTTGGCAGACCTTATTAAAAGTAACGCCAGGAGGGGGCAAAGTATTTACTTTATTTATTTGTCATTCTATAGATTATTGCAAGTAAATCTCAAAGTTAAGGTTTACCAAATGCAAACATTTTCGATCGTTATTTTACGTATAGTCGAAAAAATTATGTATTTTATTACTTCCCTGTTGACAGACGTGATAGCAAATCGTAAACCCCACGAGAAATTGATTCGAGATTGATGAGAGATGACATTTTGTTATTTACATTATTTTCAGTCTATATTACTATTTAGGTCCGATTTTAATAACTTTTTCTTAGGTGCCTAGACGGTTATACTGGTAAATTTAGAAGCAAAAGCAATTAAAAAGTACCTATTAATTTTTTTTTCAAAATATTTTCTAAGGAATTTACCATTTAAATAAATTAAATGCATTTTATTTAAAAAATACTTACAGTAGTCGATATTCCTTGTCTTCCATAAGTATAGGCGTCATCGATTAGAGAATCGAGTTTTTCGTCCCATCCCTCGGGTAAATAATTCTGAAGTGGACTGTGTTGAACAAAAGTGCTGTTTAACAGACTACCGCTGAGTTGTACAACGACAATTGCTTCAGAATAAATCTGAAAATTAAAAAAAAAACATACAAACAACAAAAACAACATAAAATTAAAATCATTGAGTGTTCATATTGTATGTGTGAATCGTATTGTAAGTATAAATCACAATAGAAATCTGTAGTTCGCTACCTTAATCCAGCAAACTTTTGCAACAGTCATAAGATCCATTTTGTGGGAAGCTTACTTATGCAGCATTGAGATTTTATAATGGTTAAACTTTAGTTAATATGTGATTTTTGTACAAAAACATTTGAAAACAATTTTTTGTTTATACTTCTAGTAATTTCTAGAAACTTACTATGATGTAGAATGTACATGAATGACACTGACAAGGTTAATAAAATTGACACAGAGAAAGGTACTTGGAGAGATTAAACACAACAACAAACATCAACCAACCTGTATGCAGACGAAAACAACAGCAACAGTAACGAAGAATATGAGGCCAATTATGACTATACAAGAGGAGACCGTGTCGACTGAGCTGTACGCCATCTCAGTCACACTGCTGTTGCAGATCGACAGCATCTTGCCCACGCCGCGGATGTGAGCCGGCATTAATGCTGATTGCCTGCAAACATATTGCACCTTGAAAAAACCTTTTCCCCACAATTCTCTGGCCTACAGCTGGGGATAGTCTTATCCGATTGTCTTCATTCCATATTTAAATCATTGAATTGAAAAGCTTTTTATATGTTTTTATTTGCGGAAGAGAAAGATGTGCCGAAGTGTTTCACTTGACTATCAACCACTGCAATCCGTAACCAAAATCCGTAGTAGTTGGGGGCTACTATTCCGCAACTCCAAGACTAAGGCGTATTATGCGTGTGAGCGGGGACTGGGATCACTCCAGCCATCCCAGCTCTCCTAAGAAACCCAGGAACCCTTTTATGTTGCTGGCGATTTCCGGGAGTGATCCTGGCGAGCCGAGATATTTAACCTTGTAATCAGACACCGCGCGGCAGTGTAGTAACACGTGGGTTGCCATCTTTACATCCTCCATGGACACTCTACATAAAGGACTGTCTGTAATAACCAAACTCCGTAACCGATGCATGAGTTTAAGATGAGTTGCCTGCTTATACAGGGAAAAGAAGGGGATTGGAAGGATACTGGGCCTTCAGCCACTCATCAGTCAAAAAGCTGCGTGAGTTATCTAACACTTTTGAGATATGATTGTCAAAATAATTACCTGTCTCCCCACCAGTTCTTAATTTTAGCCGTTATATTATTATAGTAGTTCTCAAAGAACAGCCAAACTCCAAAGAAGTTGAGCATCCATTTTATAAAATGGATCGCTAAGAAAAACAGCATTACTGGTAACAGCCAAATATGTTTCCAAACCAACATACAGAAGCATGCAAAGAATAGAAGCTTGAAATATATAGCTGATTCATCATCATTGTGGAAACTGCTTCTCATATAGTTTTCATCAAGAGACCTCTGTTTGAATGAGGCCAAGATTCGATTTTCAATTGATGGTTTTGTTTTAACATTTGGAAGGGGTAAAGCAGACAATGTTCTTGTTTTGAATAAGATCTTAGCATGTCTCGGTGAGCCCTGTGTTGAATCATTTCCGGTCCAACTGCCTCGTTTTGGTCCTGAGTCTGGAGTGATTGGACTTTCATTATCGGGCGTTGATTCTTTATCACTGGATTCCTCTGGAATACTTTCGGTTATTTCAGATTTTAAATCTGTCTCTTTTACATCATTGTGGCCATTCATAATGACCTTATGTAATGCTATTAGGACAGAAGCCTCAGGATCTGAAAAATAATTTATATATAGGATTTTATAATCATTTATTTCTCCTTAAAATAAAATAGGTTAGACAGAATCATACATCTGAGTGTAACTAAAATAAAAAATGGCTTATAACTAAAAAAAAATCTGTGTTACAATTTTTTTATTTCCATTTAAGTATTTGTATTTAATATCAAAATTAAAATAAATCAATGCATTTTATCGCAAAAAAATGCTGCTACAATTACAAATGTTATTTAATAGTAAAGATCGTTATCTATACTATATCAAGTCGTATGTTAGGTGGAGAAAATATTTGGACTCAGCCAACCACCGTTGTGTTGTATATTTGTATTTATTTTAAATGACATGATAGTGATGGCAACAGCCAACAAGAAGGCAGTATAAGATTAGCTGTAAAACTTCTCACCTTTCATTAGTAACTCCTTATGAACATGTAACACTTCAAGCACAAAGCCCGTCACACTGATAGCTTGAAGTACAACAAACATGTAGACTTGGTACGCACCGCACAAACTTGCCCAGTAACTAGTGACAACTAGCCACAGGAGATATGATGTGGCTCTGAATATTCCAGATCTTTCAGGTGACCATAAGGTGTAAACGCTTATAATATATGCTAAAGCAAATGTTAATGTCTGTAAACATGAAAAGATGAATTTAAACAAGATTTAAAATTTTAGGTTTAAAAATTCAAAGGCATTTAATATTTGTACTTTTTGGCAGATTATGTTACACTAATAGAATTTTGCAATGCAATGCAATGTCGTAGTTTTTATGGAAATTCACGTTTTTATGGGAAAATGTAGATACATTTTAAAATAAAAACCGTATCTAGACACAAAATGTCAACCAAATTGTTATAGTTGTTTCCGAGATAGCCAAAGTAAATGAATTCATCTATAGTTTGTTCCACATCACAATTGATATATTTAAAGAAAAAATATTAGATCCTTAAGATATTTATTTTTTGATAAAAGTATATCTCATTTTAAAAGAATTAGAATTAAATGTACTAACTGTGTATGAGGTGCATAGATGGATAAGTAATGTTGTTGACACTCCAATAAAACTGGTGATTTGCCAGAAAATGCAGCATAGGCTACGAGGAATTGAATTGTACAGCCATGGAAATATAAATATGGCAGACAACAGGCCTATGATAGTCTGAAAGAAAAACAGATTTTTCATTGAAAGAATACATATTGTTATAAGACCATTATTTAATCAACATCCATTCCTTGAATGTCCAATGCTGAACCTAGTTTATCAGTCTGTAGAAACAGGGATAAAGTCAGTATAGGGTTTGTGCATATTGATGATTACAATATATTTTTGAATATACAGGATTATTCTATGGGATCTCTTAAAATTTTACCCTGAAATAAAAATGTATTAGTAAACTAACATAGCTATCCTAAGTAAATGTTCTTAATTTAAGGTTTATATAAAATATAATTAAACCCATACAAATGTTATTTTCTCACTTTATTCAGTTAACACACCAAGTAGGGTAAAAAGAGCTGGTTATATTTTTTCTCTCACATAAGCTTATATTCACAAGTAATAGGATATATATAATCTCTTAACCATATTCCTGTAAATCTTATACACATTTTTATTAAATAATATTAAATCACCCTTTTATAGAATTTTTCCCCACTGCAGGGACACAGGCCTCTCCTCGGACAGAAGGAAATAATTATTAGTGAAATAAAAATTAATTCTTACATACCTGACTTGTATTATATTATTACCCATCAAATTTAGGATTAAAGCAGCATGCTTGCAATCAAAGCTTATATTAATTATGGTAATAATAATTGTACAATCTTGGCTTGTTTCTTTAATATAATATTTAATGGCTAACCAGACAGACAGAAAACCAGACTTACCTTATAGTGTTCTTTAAATTGATTTCCAACAGTTTCTGAAGCAAAGTTTATTATATTGGCTGGTATTACCATCAAACCAAATATCACTGAGGTGTTGGATTTTTCTAAATCTTCGAACCATGATTTTATTTGCTTTGATAATTTATATTTGTAAGGGTGAAGAATCGATCCAACTAGTAAGGCCCACAATAAAGGCTTAAAGAAAGGTTCTAATATAAGGAATAAAACATAAACTGCCACACAACAAATTGCTAATATAAAGAAGGCAAACGCGTTATAAAACCCATGTTTCATGGGCTTTTCGTTGCCTTTAGAAAAACCTCCTATGATATTGAATATATTTTCAAATGGCGACTGCTGCATTTCTATGCACTCAATATGTAAAAATCACTGAGTAATTACATCTATTAATGTCTTGTTCTAGGGAGTAGTTCAGAATTGTTGATTAATGAGATCATAGCTCTTTAATATTTTCGGCATTATATGACAGAAGCTCATTACCATACACCAGGCAAATGTCACTGTCAAAAGAACTGACGTCTGACGTTAACATCTGACACTGCTGGCATAAGCTTACTTTTACGAAGAAAGATGTGATTTTGAGACAACGCAAGAACTGTAAATAAATGATTTGTATTTAATTTTTTAACTTTATCTTATTCGCTTTTAATACATTTCCATGATAAATATAATAATGCTAAATGTAATCAATAATACCACAATCAATCTTTTTAGTACGTTTCCCCACTGTAAGAGAGGGAGAGATGTAACAAATTGCTTGTGTACATTACGTACTTTATTATCTCTTTTGAAGTTTAAATGATATCACTTATGATCTAACAACATATATTATTGTATTTACATAATCTGACAATATGAAAAATATAATATATATAATAAAGCCTGTTTTATTTTTAGTACGTTTCCCCATTGCGGGCCTCCTCTCCGAGAGAAGGACTGGCCGTAATCCACCACGGCGGCCCAGTGCAGTTCGGTGGATGTCACATGTGTTCGAATTTGGTTGGTGCTACGACATGCAGGTTTCCTCACGATGTTATCCTTCAGCTTCATCCGTTTTGGAGCAGTGGTGATAAAACAGAAAGTAAAGCGCCTGCTTGGGTTACCGCGGGTAACCCGCGACCTACAGTTCTGTAAGTGGGAGCCTATAGCACTGGACCAGCACTGCTTACGTAGTTATTGGTAATGTTATCATTAAATTAACACGAAGAAATGCAAACAAAATCTTTAAAATTATTTTTATAATCTATTTCAGAAAAGACAATGATATTATATTACAAAAAGTACCACCAGATATGCAATTATATTATCATATAAAAAGTAGCAGATATGCATTATGCCATTAGCGGTCGAAAAGTGAATACTCGAAAAGCGTCCGCTTTTTCTTTAGCTTACGTCAGGTGTTTACATTTACCCTTACACTTAGGTGATATACACTAGCTCACCTCTTTTTGCTTATTATTTGGCTATCATAATATCATTGATTGAGAAAAGATGATTGTTTATCAGCAATGATATTATAATACAATAAGTAATATAAAATATCATTGTTGCCCAGGTAAATATTGTGTAAATTGACAATCATCTCTACAGATACAGAAAACTATTTACAAAAGTATTTCGTAAACTAAATATCCTTCCTTTTACTATAACTTTTTACTAGTCATCGTAGGCAAATTTTTCTATAAATATATCTATTGCCTGTTTTGCGACTGTTGGGTTGTCTGCAGGAACATGTTGACCCGCACCACGAACCATTATTTCCATGAAGTTGCCCGCAGTCTTGATATACCTGAGAGTAAAATTTTATGAAAGAATATTATTTAATTATGTCAAAAATAACAGTATTATTATATAGTAATAACATTATTGTGTTTTACATGGTAGCCACGTACTAGATGGCACAGTGGTCAAGTATTTCTATACATATAATAAAAATGTAACTGATCCATGCCTGTATACGGAAGATGTTTGAGAAAAACTATTATTAGGGGCTTTCATAAACGCAATAAAACCCAAAACAATGATTATTAGAATTTTTGTCTGTTTGTCTGTATGTCTGTTTGTTTGTGCGTTTGTTACCGCTTATCTCAGAAACGGCTTAACCGATTTGGATGCAGTTTTTACTAATGTATTGTGGTAAGCTTCACTTAACATTTAGTTATTTTATCTCAATTGATTTATAAATATAAAAGTTATATCAAACTGTGCTACGGCTATACTGCGTGGACCCCAAATACGCAGGAAAAGGGCAGTGAGATGATGATGAGGTTACGGTAGTATTAAGTAGGTAATATCATTTCGTTTAAGTAAAATTGCTGGGCGGGTGAAACCGCGGGGCACAGCTAGTGTTTTAATAATGTAAAAAATATATTTCTGTTGCTGCTAGCAAACGTCGGTTACAGTTAGCTGGAACTATATGTCAGGATGAGGTCACCCATGACAGTAATTGAGGTGATTAATAAGATCTACAATATCTATCAAAGGATGTCCATTGGCTGATATTTTGGTATAAATAAAGTCGCTTGTGTTTTAAAGACTTGAAAAGGTTGTAGTATTTTTAATCCAAGCGGGAAGTTACAAAAAAGTTTAATAAATCTTACCCGTTAACGGTGTGGTCGCGACCAAATATCGGTTCCCTGCTGGCTTTTAGATACGCTTCACGGCCAGACCATTCAATGTTTCTATACGATTTCACCAACAAAGCGTATGCCATAAGCATGTCCAGTTGCCCACTAAAGAAGAAAATTTCTTTTCGTGACAATTTATAATTATAGATGCTGATCGATACATTAATGTTTATATATTAGTCCACTCAAATGATATTTTATCTATAGATATTTATGTTATACGTTATACATACAAAATCACTGGTCAAAAGTGTTCCAAAGAAAGTGTAGTGTAAAAGATATAGCGTTATTAAAATAATAAGAAAAAAGAAGACAGCTAGTGTCACTTAGCTTAAGCATGATGTAAGCTAAGGAGGAAAAAAAACTTTTAAACACAAACAAAACCGACTTCAAAAAACTATATTCAAAAACAAGAAATGCACTCAAAAGTATAAAATAATTTTACGCAATTAAACATTAGAATCAATTCTTAATCATATTTATTTTTGGAGTCGGTGTCAGCTGTGTTTTGTAGCGATCGGATCAACATATTTAGTGGTACCCAGGCGAAGCCGGGGCGGGTCACTAGTATAGTATAAAGTTCATTTGTAAAATGTTTTCTTAAGGCATCCTCGTATTTTGGTATTTCCTTAGCTGACGCTGACACTATACATAGATATGAGATAGATGTCATCGCGGAATATTATTTAGCTTATATCTTATATAGCTACAACTATTTCTTACATCATTTTAATGTAAGTCCTATAGTTTAGCCTACGTAACCCAAGAAAGTAAAATCAACGTTGTCACATTATGTGTTATTAAGAATAACTCAAAAACTATTACCGGTCGGATCTAGACTAAAAAAATGGGACCAATCGACAAGCATTAGCTCTCGAACAAAAAAAAAATCATCGAAATCGGTTCACCAGGAGCGGAGTTCTGAGGTAACAAACATAAAAAAAACATACACACAAATTGATAACCTCCTCATTTTTGAAGTCGGTTAAAAATGTCTCAATTGGGTCGTTTTCGAGTCTTCGATTTTCGACTAATGACATATTTGCTACATTATAGTATTTTAATATAATAGGCCCTCTCATTATCAGTCTAGTGACGTCCATCGATATTAGTCTAATTGAAAAGGTTACACACAGAAATAATCGTCTTTTTAATAAAGTATGGAAAGAAAAATTTTTGTTCCTTAGCTAAAATTCCTTTTTAAAGTAAGTTTAGCTTAGCTATAATAGCTGCTAAATGCTGGTTACTTATGCATCACCTGTAACACAGGACTCCATAGTGCTCCACTAGTTCCTCCAGCCAAGGTTTTACTGATAGATAAATTTCTTCATACAATTTGCTTTGAGATCCATAATTGATGAAATCGAATCCAATACCACCCACGTGTAATATCTTTTTAATTTTATCTTGGTTGAAAAAATTGCTAATTTCTTGTTCCCAGTGCTCTGTATCGTCTTTTAAATAATTTAGGTCGTCGAATGGCGCAAATGTTTTTAACATGTTGTACGCCATTTTAGCTTTCTGAAAGTATATTTTATGTTTAATTTCACTGGTCTAAAGTATATGATCATATGGGAAAGCAGAGATCACAGATTCCGAACACATCCTCATAGTTACTTTTGTCTTTAATTGCCGATATACCACATAACCTTTCAAGTTTTTTTTCCAAATTTTTAATTGGCTTGCAGGTATTTCGATTACAATAATTACCTAACTTGTTCTATATTTTATTGGTAGTGTTTATTCGTACAACTGTGTATACTTATGTACCTATGTATGTTTGTTTATATGTAACGAAATCTTTGAACGTGATTTTGAAACGTTCTTTAAACGTTACACACTTATCAAGAATCGATCGATGACATTGCAATACCAGGATCTTCAGGATTTGCGATTTTTATAGGATTGAGAATAACGCCATCTAGATGTTAAAAATTAAATAACAATGGATGCAATATGTAATGGAACTTTTTTCATTTTTAATAATAGAGTAATATTTTATCTTCCTAATAATGATATTTGAATAATGTGCTTACTCCAGCATAGTCGTATATATTTTTCTGCTCCCAATACATTCTGGCCATGTCCTCAGCTTCCTTTATCTTTGCAGCTTGCTGGTGATCAACGAGGCCCAGTTCTAAAGCCCATTTAGAGTACTGAAGCAAGTTGGGGGGATCGATCCAGCCATCACCGATTATCAATCCCTAAGAAATAGAAATAAAATCCTTAAATTCGAAAATATATTCGGTACTAAAACAAATCTAGAAATAAATAATTATAAACCGCGCTGAATCAACCATCCATAAAAAAGGTTGGTTCTACGGTAAAGTAATTGATAGGTAATAGTAATAAATGGCTTTTATTCAAAATTTCTATTACTGACTCTTTCGTAATTAAAATTGAAATTATTTATATAAAATTGTACAATGCCAAACAAGGTAATTTTAAATAAATAAATATAAATAAATATGCGCTCACGCCCGTAACCCAGAGGGGTAGGCAGAGATCATGGATTTCCATTTGGCGCGATCCTGGCAC
>JWHW01025813.1:724814-771873 GCA_000931545.1 Papilio glaucus
GAATCGAATGGCGTCGCCAACGTCGCTTTAGTGTTGTCAATTAAAAAAGGAATCTATATACTTTTTTGCCACACAAAATTACAATTAATCATGTCAAGTTTATAATTTTTAAATAATTCTATGGGCTGAGGTTAAATTCTTTTGGCATTTACCCTCTTACAATTTTTGAATTATGGTTTTTACTAGACCTGAAATATTTTTGAATATGTTTGAGTTTTACTGGCGATAGTTACGTGTGCATAAACATAAATCAAGAATATACGTTTAATCCATATTTAATCATTTTAATTAACTCATTTTAATCACTTTAAAAAAAAATAATATGTTACAAATCATAAGCAGATTGGTACCTAACCTTCGATATTTCAATTTGGCGCTAGTAGTTCCAATTATGACACAATAACTGTCAACGTCTTTCTCATTTTTGATTATCGAACTCTATGCACGCTCTCCGCCATGTTGTTTTTTCTGTGACAGTTTGGTTTAAATGACAGTCGCATTGCTTTACGGATTGTTAAATTTATAAAAATGTTTTATTTCGATATCAATTTGACAAGTCGTTTGCAAACCGTGCTGTACATGCAATAATTCGTTTCAAATCAAATCGCAACGAAATTCGTATTATTATGTTGTGATAATTGTTAAATTGTGTTTACTTATGTTGTGTGAAGAATTTTTATTTGTAGAAACTTTTTACTTTAGAGAAAAGCGTATCTTGATAGGCGTGCAAATTTCAAATAGAAAATAACAATGGAAACAGAATATAGAGGCATTAAACGGTAAGAAATTGAATATTAAATTTATAAACTAATACGGATACAGTTTTCGTTTCATACTTATAAAATGTAAAATGTATTAATTAACGTAACGTTAACTTAAAGTATCGGTTTAGCTCAAGAGTAGAATAAGTAGGTGCTCCCCCGCCTCCTCCAACTCCAGAGACCCTGATAAGAACCTGAATAGCTTAGGATGCATAGTTTTTAGGCAATCTTAATAGCAGTCGGTACTTGGGGCCGGATTTTAAAAAAATACCAAATATGTGTTTTTTCCTTTAAAATTAAATAATTTTAATTTTCTTAGTAATTGCGTAAAAATGAAGGCGTCATTTCTCGCGATTAGTAACATACATGATAGCATATCGATTACTAAATCTCACTCTCTTTCTCACGCTGTCTATTTCAAATTTGACATTAAACTATAAACAAAAATAACATTAAAGAGATGAAACGTTTTACGCTCATTGTGTAGCGTATAAAGAGAGTTGTTAAAATTAGTGATGGCCAATAAAGCGTCGAGAGCGGAACACTTTAAATCATTCCGTTGTAAATTATCACGGCGTTGAGGCTTCGACTGATTTGTAAACGCTACCCGGCAAAACTTTATTGGAAAAAAAATACCGAGTATAGTGTCAGTCTACTGACGACTTTCAAACTGTTTGATTAACTTTAAAATGCTGAAAATGCGTACTGAACGCATACAATGGTATACAGTTTTGCTCACAATAAAACATATACATGGATATTTTTATTCGCTATAAATATATCGTATAATACGAAGTATCGTGATTGCACACCGATTAGAGATATTCATTTTTATATCGCTTTAAACAATTTAAATAATAAAATTAATTTAGTCCTCCGACAAATAAATCAGTAAAAAAGACGATTGATGATTGTCAAATGTAATTTACGGAGGAAATTGTCTTATAAATATTGGATCAGCATACTATCCCAGTAAGCATGCTGTGATAATAATATTATAATAAGATACTCAAATTGCAGGAGTAGGCAGAGATTATAGAATTCCATTTACACGGCCATAGCATATCTTCGTAATAAAATTATTTATGTGAAAATAATTTAGTATGAATATTATTTTTTTAAAAAGTACACGCCTGAATGAAATAGTAATTTGAATTGTTTTTATGTTTATGTCATTAATAGGCAATTATTATCGAAGCGCATATTCGAAATTTGTCATCGTAACAAATATTTTAGTCTCGCTCCCGCTCAGTTGTCGGTGAGCCAACTGCTGCCGAGTAATGCTCGAAGTATTGCCAAGGCGGATTCTATTGTAATGATACAACAGTCGACCTTCTATTGTCTCCCAGACGCGGACGATTCTTCTGTACTACCTATCGTAAACAATTATAGGTACACGAAATTAATGAACTGACACGCCATAATTTTGAATGACAAACACTATTAGTTATATATCTGAGTGATGGATGTGTGCTTATATTATAGTTACAGACAGACGGAAACAGATATTATAAGATATATTTTATAAAATAGTATTCCACTGGAAGCGGAGTTTTATGATTCAACCAGTGGGCAGGGTTTCAAGGAGAGTAACTTTCTCACAATACGACCAGACCCTTCATCCAACCATTTAGTGACAGTTTCTTAAAGTGTGATTAGTCGAAGCACTGCATTAAATTAAAAGTCCGTTCACCGTTTCAAAATATAGATTTGGATATAATTTCCGAAAGTATATGCGAAATAAAAAAGGAAATTATTGACTATTAAAATTACGTTTTTCTTATTTTTGGTAAAAGCTGTACCGAGCCAGAATAGCATTTGGCAAAGGTGTAGGAATGGCTCTTGGTGTTGCATGAAGAAGGTTTCTCAGGAGCATTCTGCATCAAAGATTAAAATAGCAAGACTGTGGCGCAAAGAAAATGAAGCTGTAAACATTATTTTAACTACATTTTTACATGCCCAGCCTAGGCTAAGCTATTCTAGCTAGCTAGAGACCTAGCTGACTCGGTAAACTCAATTCCGCTTAAAAATAATTTATGTCGTGTTAACTTATTAACTGGATTAATTGCAGGACCAATTCCCTTCATTGAAGCACTTTGGGATAAACGACATTTTTTGGTTTCGTTGTATAAGTCAGAGTGTATAATTACTTAGCTATTTCCTCTTCGTAGTGTCTATAACTTAATCAGAGGTAGCGTCGCAAACGAAAAATATACGAGAAAACGAATTTTCTTGATTTTTTTACATTTTTTTATATTTTTATTATTTATTCTGCCATTCGGGGCGGAGTTAATCCGACAAATCAAACATAAATAAATCTGGACTTCTTATTTATGTAAGATATTAGTCCTATTGCGAATTATTCAATAAAAATATAGTGTTAATTAAGGTTATCTATTGACAAAAGTCCAGATCGGAGTATAGGGTACTATTCTGATAAATTTAGAGCGTCGTCCTTCGAATATTTCGATCAGGATAATAATTGTTTTTCCTCTGTGGGTCCAGGCACATATAACAGTTTTTATGTCGTTTTTCTCAACAAACACTAAGCGACAAGGCGAAATAGCAATTATTTTCTTTGAATTTAAACGAGAACGAAAATAGATGGATCTAAAAAAAATGTAAAGAAAATATCACTTCGTCAAAGTAAATGAAATGCGAAAAGTTATTCATTGTTTATTCAGAACGCGTTAGTCAAGGCCGGTGTCGTGGAAAAAAAATCTGTATGCCCAACGAAAATAGAAACGATGGCCAGATACGTCGCACGTTATCTGCCACTGTCGTGCAGCGGTTCCGTCACCAACTATCTGAGTTACAAATATTTCATTGGGTTGCTATTTCAAAAAATTGCATCTTACATTCGAAAAATCTTTTCCTAACAAATTTGTGGGTAAAATTGTATGTCAGCTCCAGGCAACACAGTTTTATATAACTATAACTATCATGTCCAACCTAACCTATTATTATCCTTAATTATGTTAAACTTTAATGTCATTACAGCGAATCAGTTAAAAATGTGATTTCGACAGTTTATCAAATCCTTATAAATGACACGCCAAATTGTACATGATTCTTTCAATTCACAATTGGCTGACAGTTTATAATATGTCCGATTAAAAACTGAAGAAGTTCACAATCCGTCGGTACATACAACGAACAAATGAATGAACACTGAAAAGCGGATTTGCTATATAAACTCTATGCCGGTTTGGGTTTTTTCTTTGCCAATTCTTTTTTCCAATATCCATTAATCTAAATAATAATAGTTTTAACAGTAAAAAGTCATTTTTTTTGAACAACTCAATCTCAAGTCTCGAAAAAATATAAGTGAGATGTCATCGATTCGTAATAGTGTCTAGAAGATTTTTGAAAAAATGAAGTTCCGCTCGAAAAAATTGCAATAGTTATGAGCGATTTACAAAAATGGGGGTTCAAGTGTCTCAAAAATTAAATAAGATTTTTAAAATCTTACAAACGGACAAAACATGTAGACATTTCCTAAAACACATCCTCACTCCCGAAACTGTAGGACCAATATTAATACTTTTCTCAGAGCTACGTTTCTCATCGCACCGAAATAGGACAGGATTTCTTATCGCGCGAGCAATTTTATCGCACGATGAAATCGTATCGCAGCCCTCGAGCGTAGTTACTGCAGAGGTTTAGTCTAAGCGCCCCTGCGCTCTACCACTCAAACCCCGTCTAGCTGTAGATGCTTCCGTCAGGAAGGGTCAAAAAAATATGTCTTCTGTAAGGTCACTTGTACTTGAATGATCGAGTCAGCCAATTTGTATAGCTGCTTTTGGTGCAGGTACAGCTGAGCGATCGAGTTCCGCTCTGTGTTTCTCTTTTGTACCGTCATCTTTAGGAAAAGATATTAATATTCGGGTAGTGTTATAAAGCGTCGTCTGATAGAATATTAAGGCGCCACTAGAGTATCGTCCATTGATATAAAGAATTAGTTTTTTTTTTGCAAAAACTCGGAGTTTTACGGAATTACCACACATAAACTAACCGTATCTAAATACAAAATTAGATCCAAATACAATCAAACACAAGAATTACTCGTTTGCGTTTTTGTATACAATTATTATGTTATTTTTTTACTTAGTGTACAGTTCACCTTTTTTCTTCTTATATAGTATTTTACGTAACTATAAAAGACGTACGAGTAAAAGAATAGCCGTGTTACCGTCGAGCATTACAATCAGTTTCGGATCATTAGACCGGCTATGGTCTATACTGCCGCCTCGGTCGCATATGTATTAAAAATGTATACAACACCCGGTGTTTATTTTATTCCTGTATCTTTAAACGTCCTTGTTGTCAGTAAACTGAATTTAATTTAAATTACTTTTATATTAAATTCAGTTTACTATTATATACTAGCTGCCAACACCCACTCCGCTTGGTAATATTTTAGAGCTTTCCAGATTATTTTGGAAGTTTACAGATCGATCCGGAATATTTTAGATTATTCTAGAAATGTCTAGACTAATTGACAACGTTCTAGACCCGTCCAGAATAATTTGGGCGAAAAATAGTAACATACTTTCGTAAAATACATTTTTAACTCCCGTATCTTTACATCCTACAACCATCCACATTCAACCACTATAGTAACACATGGGAATATTGTGGCTGCAACCATCCACAATCACAATATCTGTAATGTGTAGTTTCTAAAAAAAAGTGAAATATACGCACGAGACGCACATCCATTTTTATATATGTAACAGTAGGATGAAAAAATCAATCGAAAAAATATCGTAAATATAATCGTTAAAATATAAAAATATACACATGAATTCTTTTCATATAATCAAGTTAAAATATTTATTAAAATGAGATGTCGCCGTGATTTTTTTATAGAAGCAGAATTTTAAAACGTAAATCACTATAAATTTAAGTATTGTTACATTGAATGTGGTTTACGTTTTAAGAATTATAATTTTATGAAATCAATTTAGTAAACATTGTATAGATGCTTTGGATTTTTATTTATTACATTTATTCCCAAGAATGGTTGGCGTCAGGAAGGCGGCCGGCTGTGAACACTGTAGCCAAAACGTATACAGCATGGACTGAGCTCATACTGTTCCGACCTCACATAACGTGGGAAAGGGCAAATTAAATGATAGTATGTTTGATAGTATATTTTTATATTCTACCGTCTCTTTCACTAAAAATGTATATATTTGTAAATTGTATATCTATAAAAGGAATATTATTATTTAAATATATTAGGATGATTACATGTCTAGTTGATATACCAAATAAATAACTAAGAACTGGCGCATATAGGGAAAGTCGATACTTTTATAAGCAATATCGATAATGTTGATCGCCATTACTTTTCCTTCCTCCATTTTAAACGTTTTACCGCCCGCGTAGAGCCTATTTAGAGCATCTGAAGGCATTTCAAGAAGAGAGTTACGGTAATCTGTTTTGAATTGCTTTAAGGCTTTGATTCTGATAATATAAAACTAAGATGTTAACTTGATCCCCTCCCACATGTATATACTTTTCAAATTACTAATAAGTTGGCCATTTTAATTATTCTAATAATTTGTAGAGCCTGCATACTTTCCTTACTAAGTAGGCTATATCCCGGTAGCCGCCCTCATCAATCGTTAGGTAATATCAAATAACTTGGATGTGATATGAAATTCAGAAAAAAGAGGTGTTTTTTCTTTTATTTTATCACATAATTCAATTACAAGAAGGCTAGAAGAGTAATCTGTCTCTGTCTTTATCCTATTAATTAATTATGAATGCGAATGTGAGGTTTTTGTTACGCTCCTTGACTCAGCCGATCATCATGAAATTTTACTCACACGTTGTCAGGGGTACAGAAAATGTCACAAGGTTTTACTATTATCCCGAAAATAAAACTGTTCCCGAGGTAGATAATACCTTCATTTACAATATCGGTTGCCATGGTAATGTAATGTAATGGTAAACTTTTCGACACATGTCGCCTATAATTCGAAGTTATTATACTCGGAGTCATCTTACAAAAATTTCCAACAACGGCAACAGCAATTGCATTTATAAAACCTTCTTAGGCCAATAATGCGCTCGAGAAAGTATCTTTATTATGTCCGTTTAAAGTTGCCTTTGTGCCTCAATGACTTCTCTGAGCTGAAAGTTGTTAGTTGACTTCCGGGTAGCTTGCTTGTTTTCATAAATAACATGTTTAGTATCGTCAACAATGTAGCCAAATGATATTGGCATGATGTCGTTTAAATTATTACCACGAGTTGCGAGCCAAAGCGTAAAATTTGCGCAAATTAAATAATACATCGCCGCTCCGACTTAATGTTACATAATTAGCGAAAATTAATACTTCTTGTGCTGTATCCATTACTTGATGCATACAAAGTCATGTGAACAGCATTGCGTGACAGCTGACACATTTTCAAATTTGGAACGCATTTCTGATTGTTGCTGTTCTGACGCTCGGCGATGAATGACGATAGTTGATAGTTTATTTTGTTAATTTTTTAAAGTGCGCTTCGATAAGTGGATTAATCGAAAAGTGATTCGAGAGCAATTTTAAGGATGCACCAACTTTACGTACAGTTACATAAGAGAAAAAGACATACTAGCTAACAAGTGATTTTGGTTCAAATTTTTTTAGCAGTCGGGGAATATGAATGAGGCGTCATTCGATTCGTAATAGCGTCTAGATGAATTTTAAAATGAAAAAGATATAAGAATTTTACTAAATAAAGTTTGGTTTATTGCAAATGACTCATAAACTTAATTAAGTTTTTAAAAAATCTGAGAAATTATTTGAAAAAGTGGGAGTAATTTCTAAAAAACGTCACCACTCTTGGAACTGTAGGACCTATATATTTATAATTTTCCCAGAGGGGTGCAAAAACGGCCGAAAAGGGGTAGTTTCGCTTGCGCAACGCACGGCCACTTCGGACACTTATTTTTTAAGAAGTTTCGCTTCTAATGCGAGTACAGTGTTGAATAGTATTTTTCCTAAACGTTACTAGATAAGACTGCTGCTAAGTTTTAGAAGACTTATAGTGGACATTTACTAATTTGGTTCATTTTTTAAACCAAATATTAATACTTCAAATAATATATACTGGACAGACAACTCAAAAGATTCATAATTTGTACTAAATAAATTACCTACTTTCAATTTGTCACCGAATTATAAGTAAATAAATGATGTCAACATGATTATCACTAATTAATTAGTTACACGGTTACCTACATGCATAAATTGCAACTGACAGGTTTAACACGTGTCGCTGAACAATAATCAATAATCGCGTTCACGATAAATCCAATACGAAGATAAGTTTTAACAAAGTAACCTTCCTATTTAATGTGAATATTTAGTCTATATTACAAGAATACAGACTAAATATTGACATGAGAACACAACCTATTAGAACATCTTTTAACATTTAAAATAGTATACTTTATGTTATAATTGTTATACTAATTATTATTTTAGTCTGGACAATTTATTGTTAAGTCGTCGTCGTTCAGTTTTCGTAAATTTTCTAATTTTCCGTACAACTTCTCCTGACAAAAACATAAACAAAAAAAATAATTGGCGAAATCAGTCTAGCCGTTCACGTGTGTCGTCATGGCCAAGGGAAACAGGGATTCATTTTTTAGATTTAATAAGTTTATCATAATCCGTCCGTCTTTGTATACTGTTTATTTTTTGTTAATTAAAAAAAAATCTATAGAAACATTACCGTGTTTTTAACGAAAAATGTTTTCTGCTTTCTTTAGCTAAGCATTTATGATATATAATAAATTAAATTAATGAAATGTTATGTTATTAACATATTATATTAAGTGAGCCTGACATAAGCGTGTTAAAAAGCGAACTTAATTAATTAAGAATTAAACTGTCTAACTTAGCACAACATTCTCCATAAGTGCGAGAAATGTCGGTGAGTTGAAACTAAATTATAAAATATGTAAGTGGCCATCTCGAGTTCTACTAAGTTGCCGCAATGCAGCCTGCGCTCAGTGGCCCCTTATTTTTCGCTTTCATCGCATAACTTGAACGTTTGTAAAACGTAACTGGGTTTCGCGATCGTAAAACTATTTTACGGCTCACGGCGGAAATTGTTACGAGTTTTCGACTTTTACACCTCTAACAAATCCAATCGGATATCTTAGTTTGGGTTTTTGCGAATGCTTTCATTCTAATGTTCCATCTATAACTTTATGATTTACCACTGCGTTTATAGCTTCGTAATGATTTTACTTATATAGCCTACCTGACGTTCGATTTACGACTTCAAGGTAAAACGTTTGATTCAAAGTTTAATGACATAAATGAGTTACTTCTTTTATTAGCAATGAGTTGTACATAAAATTTCTAGTCCATTTTTTATACACACAAGAAAACAAATTACGTCCTCGTTCGCGTCAAATTTAAGATGTAGCATTCTGTTAAAGTGCGAGCAGTGATTGGTGTGATAATGTTATCCAGAGTTTTTTTTATCTCTCTTTTTAGTAAATTAACCGTTTCTTTCGTTTGGCGCTATGTGATAGAGCAATGGTTGGTTTAGATATGTGTTATTTGTATGTCGTAGTTTAAATTTTTTAGTACCGCTTTCAATATCTTGACGTATATTTGACATACATACATCTTTATTATACATTAAAGTAGCCTATTTGAAACCCTATAATATTACCTATCTTTCAGTGAAATTCCCATCCAAATCGGTTCAGTCGTTTCGGATATTACCCGTAATAACCGGAGAGACAGACAGACAAAAATTTTAAAAATTGCATATTCGTTATAAGTACCGTTTATACATCATGTGCACTGAGTCTGGAAATTGTATTTTGATATTACATACAGACACTTCAATTTTATTTATCTGTATAGATTATTAATGATGATATATATGTTTAAAAACTTTGTCCTGTGACCAAAACCATCAAGATTGGTAATATCACCATCTATTTAAAAATTAAAAATACAAAATTTACGTTTACGTACGTTACGTACGTCGTTTTTAGCTTTTAAACTATAATCATTTGATAACGACAAACGAGTTGGTGACTTAACATCTACTCCAATCTATTCAACGTATCAAAATCTGGTATAATGATACAAATTACATTATTATACAAATTACGATAAACGATTTGTTTACCAGAAACGACAAGTATATTTGAATCAGGATTGTTTGGCGCGAAAACTTATTACGAATACCTAAAATTATTTTTTCTAGCGCTACACATAAATCGTAGGTGCCACCATAAGTCAAATAAATATATACAGCATTTTTATATATGTTACGAGCACATTGGCCTTGCTTGTATTAAAAATATGATAACAATCGAAAATAGCTCGTAAAAATACTATTAACAGTTTTAAACTACTTTCTACTTATAACGATAGATACTTTGTCATATATTCGTAAGCGTTTGTTTTTTTTTTCTTTGCTATTAATCAAGCTGCAACCATATCCCTGCCTGCCAGTGTTAGTAATTTATATCGACGACTCCAACGCAGTTTGACGTTCCTGATTTATGATCAAAAATACCCTAACACACACACTCGCGCATGTTTTTCACGAAACTTTTATTAGTGCCAGGGTTAATCGCAAAACTAATGGTGCGGACGATTAACTGACTTGTTTTTGTGTTTATTACTTTAATAAAATTCTTGGATTGAAATGAAACATTTAACGATCGTATTCCTAAATGTGTCAGAAGTGAAGTCAGTTAGTAAAGTGTTTGATAAACTATTGGGTATGTTCTTGGGGAGGAGCTTCTAAAAGCTGTTAACTGGAAGCAGAACGTGCTCAAAGAGCCGTACTAAAGGTCATGTATAAATTACCATATAAATACCCAACCGATGAACTCTATAAAAAAACTAAGATTTTGAGTATACGCAAAACTTTTATATTCGAGTGCATCAAGGCTCTTCATAGAAACCAAACGAGTACAGCTACTCTACAAAGCAGACGCACTAAGAAGTTCAATTTGCCAGCTGTTAAGAGCTCCCGTGCAGCAAAACATTTTAAATTCCTCGCCCCCTCACTTGTTCAATGTTGTAGATAAAAACCTTAATATAAGAAATCTCAAAACATTCAATATGAGGATAATAGTAAAAAAATGGCTAGAAGATATAGACTACAACACCTGTGAAAATCTCTTCCAATCTTAGATGTTTAAATATATTCAGGAATAAGCGCACTCACTCACTCATACGCACACACACTCACACACACACACACACATACACACAACAAGATATTTAACTTTAAATTTAATATTTAAGGATTTAATTTTGTTTTTCTAATTTTGGTTAAACCTTTTTGTCTTTTGCACAAACTTATAAAACAGTATGTAAGGGATGCTCCTTAAATACAGGTTTACCTAGTTAAGAAGTCAAGGCAACATTGAACTTGATTTGTAGTGTGCAATAAAGATTTATTATTATTAAAAAAAAGTAAGATATCTGTAACCACAGGAGAAGACACTATAGCCTTATTTACTGTAGAATCAAGAAAATTTTATGATACATATTCACCGAAGACTACATTGTTACGTAAAAATAAAATCAATATGCGCTCACGCCCGTAACCCAGAGGGGTACACACCTCTCTCGCTTCTTCTACATTCTAACATCCACGCATGCATGCTCGTCGGTTGTGGTTGCTCCTTATATCGTCCTATTTAGTAAGCCACTAATCTGATCAATATAAGTTCTCCTAGGGCGTCCCCTACCAACACTGCCACTCACTTTTGCAACATAAATTTGTTTCGTTATTCTCTCTTCATTCATCGTTTCAACTTGCCTGCACCACCAAAACATACCTTTCTCAATTCTAGTCCGCTTTTAAGCCACACTTTTCCCTTATATTTTTAACCCTATCATTCAAAGTCAAGCCTAACATACCTCTTAAGGATTGCATATCAACGGCATTAAATCAACTAGCATGCTTTTCCTGCCAAACCCAGCTCTCACTTCCATACATTAAAATGGGAACTAGAACAGCATTGTGTATTGCCAGACAAGCATACATAAATATGTTCTGACTCCTCACTAACTGTACCTATAGTCCCATTCATTATATTTTCCGCATTGACACGTCGTTCGAAATCTTTAACATGCTTACCATCTCTACTAAACATACACCACAAATACACGAACCCTTCCACCTGTTCCACATCTTTACCGTTAACATTTATATCAATTATTGTCTTACTTTGTTCTCTTTCAAACACCATTACTTTCGTCTTATTTACATTCATCTTCGTGCCTTTACCTCCTAATGAATCAGTATGACATTCAGCAAAATTGTAAGTCCTCCGCCGATGACGCGAACACGACCTGGTCATCGGCGAACAAGAGACATTTTGCAACTAACTCACCCAATCATAATGCACACTCTTCGTCTTTCAAAACTTTCTAACAATCATCCATAAAGCGATTGAACAATCACGTTGTTACGTAACCAAGTTAATAATGTTCCTGAAATATCTGAATTGAAGCTGAGCAGCTACTTAAATTATTTTGAAAACTGACGATAATATTCGTATCTCTACTGTACATAATTATAAAATATGGTAAACAGCACCCCACGCCTCTACGAAAAAATGTTTTTTTATTCACTATCTTTTTTTATACTCATTAAAAATATTTTCTACGTTATTGTTTGGGTAGTAGAAAAGCGTACTTTTCGTTCGTTTTTTTTTAATTAATAGTTTTTATTAACAGATAATCTTTATCTGATTGTCTGTTGTACTATAATCACTAAAAATGTTTTAAGAAAACGTGACGGGTCCTAATATTCCGAATTTTTGTCCCTAATATTTCAACAATTACTTTATGAAGAAAAAATGAGGAGAATGTCGGCTCAGCGTTAAAAGTGATAATCTTGCTCAAATCAATGTCAAATAAATCCACGATCTTTTTGCATAAAAAAATAAAGTCCAAGCGAATTCTTTAAATACACATAGAAGGGAAAAATCCGCTAGGGCAAGGAGAAAATATAACAATGGAGTGACGAGATTTAAAGGAAGATCCCTCCCGCTCCCAGTTCCCTTGACGCCTTGTTTCCGCGTCGCTAATGACGCGGTGGTCGGGTGCTCGGAAAACTTAAAGATATTAAAACGAGCAAACACTGGGCACCTTAAAACGGCTATTGCTGTGGCCCTCGCGCCTCCGATTTTGTCCTTTAGGCGACGATTCTTGTTCAAGATTTGTTTTATATTATAAATTTTTATCCGACATGCAAATGAGGGCGCTGAGCTGAGGTGCGGCACCACGTTTAAAATATTGAATATTGGCAATCGTTTACTTGCAACATTAGTAGATATTTTTATAAAATGTACTTCATCTTATTGTCCGTTATGATTTAAAATGATAGAAAAAACTGAAATAATCCGCTCTTCCATGCATTAACTTTTAGACGTTAAGTATTTGAATCCAGTTGATAGCACAAATAAATACGTGTATTTCATAGATGTGGTCCCTAGTAATCTTTTTAACAATTCTTCGGACCTCCGTACATCGAACGCGGTGTGGTGCAGTGTGGCAGCTGCGGCTCTGAAATTTTGTACCAATGCAATTTGATTTGTACTAGTTTACAGGGTATATGTATGTACGAATATTTGTAAGTTATTCCTGTCTCCAATACCTCATTCATCGTGACAAATTCTATAATAATTAGTGACATATTATTAACTAGCTGGCCCGGCAAACTTCGTTCCGCCCTATAATAGATGGTTCACTATATACGCTGTCTCGGGCTTTTTTGTAGGATTATTTAAGATAAATATTTCCGTCATTAATTATATATACGTGTAACTAACGGTTTTTGCAGCGCACACCAGAATAGCTCGTATTTAGCGGATTTTTTCTTCCTTATTTGACAGTAAAGGTTATATTTTGGACAATTCACACAATATATTTATAAATTATAGCCTACATATTATCCTGATGTATAAGCAACATTATTGTTTAGTTTCATTAAAATCCATGCACTAGTTTTTGCGTGAAAGAATAACAAACATACATCCATACTTACAAACTTTCGAATTTATAATATTAGTAGGATTAGTAGGATAAGATTTCTCTGTTGACAATCAATTATAGCTTAATGAACATTCTTGTAAATGGATCGTAATAAAACGTCCTCTTATTAAGTTGAAGGACGATAACGACTCAGGAAAAGTATGTACAAGAAGGTATCATCAAATTTGCTGCTAATGAATATTGCCTCTTGAGATTTTGATGGCAGGTCACGATTACTAAGATGGCTCGAGAAAGATTTCAATATTCCTTCGAATATTATTATTGCCATGAAATGTAATTGATTTATGTTTTTGTTAATAGTACTTAACAATAAGACGAGATTATTATTATCTTAGAGGTTGCAAAACATTCTCAATGTTTATGATTATTTAGTTTTCTTTGTGCTTTATTTTCTTTCTGTTGCTTGCTAAATCTTCAAAAACCTATATACCATCCTAATCTAATTCGAGGTTAGAAAACGCTAAATTTGTAAAAAAACATAAAATTATATTTTATATGGATATAAAAAAAACATAAGCAGTCATAAGGAATGCCGGTCTGCCGAAGGGAAAACTCAAAGCAGAATGGGAAGGCGCGCCTAAAATAAAATAAATCCTTGTAACTTAACAATAAGATTAAAAATTGTATACAAGAAAAATAAATGACAAAAATTTCGTCGAAACTGTTCCAAATACGGGGCCGGATGGCGTGGTTAGTAAGATACTTGCCTTTCACGCCGCAGGTCGTGGGTTCGATTCCCACCCAGCAAAGACATTTGTGTACATGAACATGTCTGTTTGTCCTGAGTCTGAGTGTAATTATCTATGTAAGTATGTATTTACAATATTGTAGTATATCAGTTATCTGGTTTAAATAACAAGCTCTACTTAGTTTGAGATCAGATGGCCGTGTGTGAATAATGTCCAGGATATTATTATCATGTTGCAGACGCACGCTGAGCATGTTGTTCACGCTGACCTATAACAGTTTCCCCTACCAAATATCGTCTAACGCGGCTAAAGAAATTTTCACTTCTAAAGCAATATCTATTCCTTTGTCTATCATTATAATTTTGTTTCAAATATGATAAAGTGGTAATAATACTCTACAACCAAAATATATAATACCTTTGAAATGAGATAACGAATACACCTACGTCTTGCTTTATGTCTGAATATCTCATTCAAAGCTTTTAATGAAAAGCCTTGTTTATATATTTCAGATGAATTTATTTAACTAACATTCAAAGGGTTCTTTTGTTCATAAAAGTCTAGTGACTGGGACCCACTCCACTCTCTCCAGTTTCTTAATTATGAGGAAAATTTGATCTCTCTGAAATTTATTAGTAAATTAATTTGCTATATACAAAAGGAACGACGAATGGTTTTGTGATTATTATTTTGTATTGATGAACAGAACATTTTCTTTACCACGTAAGATTTGTTTGAAGCATAGTATTTTTATATAAGATTTGTTCTTCCGCATTCTCATTTCTATTATTGTATTAATACACATATTTAATCGAAGTGGCGAACAGATATAGCAATTGCGACCCGCTTATCATCGATATATTGTTCAATAGTGGCTAACAGTGAGCCATACGCAACGCACGAATAAGACCCAAGAACAAACATTCGTGATTTTGAAACCACATTATTACAAATATTTTGCAACGATTGTGAATCACGTACATCGATCATAATAGCGTAATCGAGGCGTAAAAGTTATTTCAAACATTAGGCTGCAAAATTTCTTCTTAAAAATACATTTTACATTTTTCCATATATTTATATTACCAGTCTATATATATAGTTCTCTCGCTCAAGATCACTCGGATCGCGAGCCCTGTATTCGATGAAGCTGTAAGAACCGTCAATAAGGTTACCAGCAACTACTTCTCCGAAAATACATCCACATACTATAGTTCTCTTATATTTTCAAGTAAATTTTTTACGTCCTTTGTGTCTTTTATGGTTAGTAAGAAATGGTCTTTAATTCTTCTCGTTTTCTGCCACATTGAATAATTAAATCCTATAATTGGATGAGAACCAGTAGTGAAATTTTAGAAAGCGTCACGTTTTGTTACATGAGAGATACGGAAAATATTACGCTGAGAGGTGAAAGAGGACAATAAATTGTAAATATTTATTAAACTACTAGCTGTTGCCCGCGACGTCGTCCGCGTAGAATCAAATAAAACATAAATTAATCACTTCGCGGAATAAAAGTTTATAATCGTATTTTTTATATTATTTGTTTTTACCGTACAAAATAAATCGTAAAACATCAGTATCAAAGTTATATTTTGATATTACAAACAATTTCATTTTGATTGTCTGTATAGAGCTACATTTCACCCATTCCCATTTTTATTGTTGTTGATATTCAATTTTAAAGTAAAAAAAATGGTAAAGTAATAACGCACGTGTTCAAGGCATTTAACAATAACAAAAAAGACGGCTGTTTACGACCTCGACTGTGGCACAAAAAAAAATAAGTATTAAGAATTTCCAACGTTTATTTTGACTGTTATAATCGAACTAATATTATAAATGCGAACGTTTGTATACATCCATACGGATGTAAGGGCGGAACGAAGTTTTCCGGGCCAGCTTAGCTATTCATATTTAGCTTAATGTACACATTGTTTATATTTTGTAATGAATTTTTAGAATGCACGTTTTCAATCAAGAACAGTGACACTGAAACCGATACCGATAACGATACCGTCACCTTCACCACCACGACCACCACCATCATCACCAATGGCACCACCGTCACCATCACCACCACGACCACCACCATCATCACCAATGGCACCACCGTCACCACCCCAAACCCTACCAAAAATCGTCTTATGAGATTAAAGATGTTATCAGTTCACTAAGCATGTTGCGCATGTCAATCTCGTGAACCTCTAACGCAGCTAAGAAGTTTACACTTTAATAAAGTACAAAAGTATTTTTTATTGTTATTTTACTGCCTTAAAGCAACCTTCGTGCCATTGCAAGTAGCGGGTGGCGCTTTCGATACGGCGGCGCGTAATTTTGTTCACAATTTATAGGGTTTTTAACTTTTTGCGCAGAACCCTTATTATTTTTCTTACATTAAAGTAGCCTATTTGAATCATTATAATATTACCTATCTTTCAGTAAAGTTCCCATCCAAATCGGTTCAGTCGTTTCGGAGATTACCCGGAATAACCGGACAGACAGACCGACAATAATTTTAAAAAATACATTTTCGTTATAAATACCGTATATACGTCATGTGTAATGAGTATGGAAATTTAATTTTGATATTACATAGAGACACTTCCATTTTATTTATCTGTATATGTGTAAAAAAATCTATAGCCGCGTTAGACGATGTTTGGTAGGGAAAATCTTATAGTTTCGCAACAACATGCGCAACATGCAACTTGCGTCAGCAACACGAGTTTTTGTTGATTATTTATTTATTGTCGCGCCTTGCCACCTGTTTTGAGTTTTCACTTCTGTCGGCAGTCCTTATGAATGCCTGTTTTATTTTTTCAAGTAAGTTTTTGTATGTATTTTATATTAATTTTTTTAAAAATGTAACTTTAATCAGTGCGGCACGGTCCTGTTAGTGGAATTTTTATGATATTTCAATTTTTCCATAAGCTTGTCTTAAAGTTTTTAATCTAAATTACGACATTACACAGTGAGTTGGGACTGAGTTACACAGAGACCTCAATAAATCTTAAATCGTGGGTTGGGTACGCACGTTATTCCCATAAACCCTCATAATATACGTGGAGTAATCTTAAACTTGCTGTATACGTTACTGTGGTATAATGCATTCGAAATAAGGATACAATAATAATTTCGATAGCCACCACTGCCAATTACATCTCTTGTTTTGTATTGTGTATTCTGTGCCATGGGGTTACGATCGTATTTAATAAAGAAAAAACAATAATGAACATTGAGCTCCGCTCCCATTATATCATGATCGAGTGTTTGACTAACGACCTGAAGGTCAGGAGCTTCAATCTCTAATAGCAATGAATATCCATTTTTTTTGGTTAGATTTGTAATCTCTTGTGGTGATACTGGTTTGGTGTTCCCCTCAGATCTAGTTGATGTTTAAAGTTAACAAATATCGCTAGGCTATCACGACGATAAACGGTTACTGATAAAAGTATGAAACAGCAAAACTCCATCTTATTTTTAAATATTTTTTGGTTCATACTGATGATTTGGCCACCCACGACGATCTGTCTCATAAGTTGTTTTAATTGAATTTTCGTACTATACAAAATTAGGACGCGTTTGTAGCCGAATGATTCAGCGGTGGGAGGAGTGTCGCGTAAAGGGGGAGGGGAGGAGGGGGTAGAGTGAATGCTAATGATTTATGTTGTTGCTCAAAGAGACGTTCGTTTCATCCACCGAGACGTGATAAATGTCCGTTGCGCAAACAGTCTACGGTGTTGTTTACGTAATATTATCTCAGTTTTATTTACGGCTATTATACATATGCTTTGTGTACTCTGATTTGACTTTTACCGTTTGTGGTAATGTAACGTTTATGAATCTGAGAAAAACAGATTCGGAAAATATATGAAAAGGTTTTGTGGTAGTTTTGCCCGGGCCATGTGTGCAACAGATGTTGTTTTGGCGGGCTCTCTTTTTCTCTCTTGCAAAAAAAGTACTTACTAAATATTGTTGATATGTAGGTTTATAATGCAAATCAGAAAATATATAAGACATGTTATTTTTTCAATTAACTAATATTGATTACGTACTTACCTACAATTTTGAACATTGAATCATAAATGTCATTATTATTTCGAACTATATACATATTTTTAATGGGTCATGATGCAGGATATGACATGAGCGCAATTAAACACGACCACTTCACTCAACGCGAGTGATATTTCATATAAATATGGCGAATCGTAAAATTGGTAAGCCGAAATCGCGGTATCGACGCGAATGATTTATATATGTTGATAATACGGGACATTAGCCAAACCGCGCACCGCGTACGGTGGTGGGATTAAGTAAAAAGAGTCGCCATTATTGCGCGGGAGATTTATTATCGGTGCAGCGGGGCAGATGGCGTTCATGTGCTGCCATTTTTTTCTCTCTGTCAATAGAGCGCGGGCGGAATGTGCCGCCATTACTTCTGATTTTTGGTTCCGGTCACGTGCCGCGATTTTAGATTAGGTACATAGGCGAAGTAGTGACGTAACTTTGTACACGCTGTGCGGTCTGGCTTTTGACCAATCTATCGTTATTATTTACTGCAACGTGAAGCTGTTTAATTTGTGCATATAATTGCGGTCGACATTAATGAGCTTGTATTACGATTTCAATGAATATCTAGATAAAAAAAGATCAAAAAGAAGAAAATAAAGTAGAATTAATACTTTTTTTTAGATAACGGCTTAGCAGGCACTGTGATACTTACCGCGAATTATATCAAAGGTTTCTTAAATTAAAAGATTAAAGAAATCTTATAGCAATCGCTGGCAAATGAAACTAATCGTGGATTTCCAGATTACGGTTATCCATTGCAAATTGTAAATTCTATATTTGTTTGAGAAAATTAGAAAGAATCTTTCCTTCGGTTCGTCAATTGGCTATCAATCGACAGAATTGTATAAGAACTTAATGTTTGTGTTATGATGATTTAATAGTATGTTGCAACGCCGTCACACTCCGTCCATCGAAGACTGAAAAATTGTTTGAGCTATATTTCTAAAACGACAACTAAAACATAAACTACGTCTTATGACAGTAATATATTGTTATTTGGCTCCTCTGAATTTATATCGCTTCATTTAATAGTCGGGGACCGGAGCAGCGTCGAAGGCTGAGTTTAATGATAAACAAGGTGTTTTGCTCGATAACTTTGTAACAAGAAGTACACTAGGCGTTAACGCGTGCTCTTAATTGTTGTTGTTTGTGCTATAGGAAATTTTCTATTGTATAACTATGGCACGGTTTAGACACAGCCCAACAAGAAAGTTGTATATATCGTGGCCATATCGTAGAATTGATCATTTCATGATATGGCCGGCCATTTCATGAAATGGCCATCTAAAACTGACTATATCGTTCAAACACCAACGTTTTATGATATGCAAACCAACGTTTGGCCATATCATTAATGTAGGGTTACCATGCTTTCAAAGGTTTAATAAAATTACAAATTAAGAAGGAGTAACTTTATATACACTTCTCACTACGATTTCTTTTAAATATGACTGTTCTTGTGAAAATTAAAACCTAACTTAACCTAACCTAATCTATCGGCTTTGCTTAGCCAAAACAGAAAAGAAAGTTAAAAAAATCCCAACTTTAAATTCCCGCTTCCGAAGTGTAACATTTTCTCTGCAGGTCTTTTGAGTTACGTTTGTTCTATTGCATTAACAATAAATTGTTCATTTGACATATCATAACCTTCTTAAACCAATACTAAATTACAACTAAAACTTAACTGAAATGAATGGACTATCCATTGATTTCCATTGCGTGGTTACCTTGCTATCTTTTATTCATCATGTAACCTATAAATAAAAATACTTTTAAAAGTTACTCGCATTCGTTTATTCTGAGTAATCTTGGTTAATTTTGTATCGTTTTTCATTTGACACATTATTATTAGCTTTTTATTATCAGAATAATTGTCCACCGCCATGATGCATAACACACGCAAAACAATATCAGCGCCTCTAACGGTGGACGATGTAACTATTTTATAATATGATCACTGATGTTTGAGCATATTATGAAGTAGCCCTGCGTTTAGCTGTTCATGTCGTCAAACGCTGATTATTATAACTGCCACATCATGAAATAATCAATTCTACGATATGTCCACGACTTTACGTTATTGGGAGGCCAAACCAGTAATTTTGTTGATAATTGTTTGAAAACTTGGTTTGACATATTTTCAGGATTCTAACGAATGATCGATTTTTAAAAATGAGCCCTGTTGTTTATAAGAATGGAAGAAAAGAAATAAAATGTTTATTCGTTTGATTTGAAAATTATAAAATATTGACACATCACAAATTGGAAATTTAACAAATTAGACAGCGCTGAAAATCAGTGTTGTGGACCCTACCCCCACCCCCAGCGCTGCCCTATCGGTAGTGTACTAACATATTATGTGTATTATATTTACTCTTCTTGAACTTGTATTAGGCTGGTCCCTAATTTGAAACTATACTTGAGGAAGAATTAAACACCGATGAACCTAAGAGAGACTTTTAAGTAAGTCATTATGCAACGCATGTAAAAGAGTAGTCAACTACAGACATTGCAGATAAATATATAAATGTTATAGCGGTGTGCCAAAATGGCACCGAATGGAAATTCTTTCGACAACCTCTCTAGCTCTTTGACTATACCATACACAGCGTTTAACGTACACGTTAGTAACCCAAATAAACTCAGAAAATATAACTGATGAATAAAATTAATAATAAAGCGGTAAAACTTGTCGAATATCTATAAAAGTTGTGGATGCTGTATCAAGCCTTCGTGTGCAATCGCATGTACGCGGACTTAGACACACCTAGACTACTCGCCCCTCGTGAAATTATTGCACGACCGTCGAAAATAGGTCAATTGCCCTCCCGCGGAAGGGAGAGAGATATGCGTGCGAAAAGGACCGAATATTTAATTCGTTCAGGTGACGTCAGGAGCGTTTTAACAGGCTCGTTTTTTTGTTCTTTTGCGCGAGCCATTGTTTAGGTAGGCTTCGAACATCGTACAAGAATCGTCCCATCTCTAATCAACTGCTTTTATTCGCGCGCCGCTGTTTTGAATCGGTAATGTGTCTCTTCCATTACATTTATCTCGAGCGATGTTTTGTTTTTGTTTTTTTCGTTCCCTCCTTGTGTTTTCATATTTCACTCGGGCACGATAAGTCTGCGAGGATGAACTTTGAAAAGGAAATAAGCAAGATGAAACGGGTGACATCACTTTGAAGTCGGCCTTTATATTTGTTTTATTAATCAACGGTCGAATTTTATGAAGGCTTTGTTTTCGTTGATTATGGATTTCATTACAATCTGGGTCAAATTACAAATTACAGTCTGGCGATGGATTCGAAATCAAGTTCGTATCATATATTGCGTTTCGCGAGTAGTTTATTTATGTCATAGTGCATACATGTACATTATATTTTACACGTGAAATTGGAATAGAGCGGAAAAGCACAATAGAATAGTGGAAAGTGTGACTGTGCAAAATGAAGAAAACGTAAGTTTCGCCTTCACCTATGGGCCTTCTCTTAAAACTACACACATATCCCCAAGGACGCATTGCTAAGTCTAAAAACTCAGTTTCGTTCCTTTAAAACTAGCCTTTTGTTAAAAGTTACAAATCTTCTTATAATTTCAAACTAGTCCGAACACTTGGTATTTAGTTTAACAAGTGTCGTGAACAGCTAATTTCACCACAACAAGTAGAATAGGCTTCCCAATAATTATTAATGTCTAATTAAAGTTTGCGGCAAAGGGTGGAAAGGATTCAGGCCTTTAGGCTTTTGAAAGGCAACCGACTGCGTGATTAGTGGGTGCCGAATCTACGTACCCAAACCTTATACATGTAAAACTCGTTTATTGGAAGTGCTGTTAAATCGGGGAGCCCTTTCTCAAAAGAATTTCTATGTAACGCTAACCACTTAATTACTCTTGATATTTGTTAAGAAACGAAACTTGCTGTCTTTTTTTGGTCGCATAATATTTTATGATTGATCAGAGTATATGTGTGCGTGTTTGATTTGTTAAGGAAGCACTTCTGCTCTTCCTAGGAATTATTCGACTGCAGCCACCGACCCATGGCGCGGTCGTATAAATAATAGTCTTAGCTAATGCCTCTTCTAAGGAGCCTTTGAGACTCCATACAGCGCCCGACCAAGCGACATAAGAGCTTGGTCGCTTCCCAAGGTAGGTTCCCTAGGTAAGATTTTCGTTTTGCTACCTCAAACCCAGCGTACCTGTAAATTCCTTCTCAAGGCAAATACTGACTGGTCTGTGTCAAAAACATATTAGGATATCGTTACGTGTCACTTGTAGGCAATTCTAAGCGCGGATTTATAACACCAAAAGTTTATTTATGTTTTAACATATTTTAGTAATCATTTACAAAAAAGCGGCTTTTGAAAATAGAAGTAAGTAAGCTAATATAAAATATTATTAGTAGGTAAGGTACGGTCGCATGCGGCAGCTAGCTCATAATATAAGTAAGAAAATATAGGCCATAAATTGTAAGCTTTCGTGTGCCGGCTGCAAGTTTGTCTTCCTGCTGCAGGTTTCTCTGCGTCTTGTGTATATTCTAGTTACCTACTAAACTATTTTTAAATTTAATATTTTAATAGTGTTTTGTTAATTTAAGCAAACATATTTTTATTAGAGATTGCACTAGTTTTTGTAGGAATCGTGTGTTCCTTCGTATATGTGGGAAAACGAGCTAATGAATCCCATTATCTTAAGTGATCACCATATCTTACGAACATTGAAATAAGACAGAAAGGAGCTTGGCATTTAAGGCGATTGTTTACGCATACAAATGAGTTCATCCTTGGCTACCATGGCAATAACTAATAATAATGGTAGACATTTAAATATTCCATTATGTATTTTTAGTGTATGTTCACACCACGTGTATCAGCCGCAGTGCAGGGTCACTGTAAGCCCCGGTGTGAATGGGGAATCATTTTTTGGTTAGGAACTACCCGTTGCGTAATAGCGTAACGTCGGTTCTTTGTGAGCAAAAGTTGAATATGAAAAAAAAACATTCACTCGCTAACATAAGTCGATTGCTAATCCGTTTAGTTTGAATACACCCTTATAGATGTATATAACGCTACTTAAAAGATGATGTTATTATTGGAATTAAGAAAGATATCTTTTGATGTTTTGGCATATTGAAATTGATAGTGTAAGTCAGTAACAGCGTTGGTAGAATAAAAATCAAGTCAGTCACTAAAGATTAGTGAAAATATTATTATCTTAATATTCAAGGCAACACAATACAGCATGGTATTCTGAGAGGAGAAATCGAATCACTAACAATCACGCAGCCTTCTGGAAATCTTATCGTTTAGGGAAAATCATCAAGAAAAACCATTTCAAAAAGACTGGCAAATGAATACATATTATTTAAAGATATAAATTCTAAGATGAAATGGTTTTCGTAAAAACTGTTTTACACAAAGTGTCGTTTAATTCACGTTGTATCAAAGTTCCCGTCCTTTATGTGTCTTAGACTCAGTTTGCCGATGCCAAACCAATTCTAAAGAAGTACCATCTATCCGGACCGACCTCCCGAGTTTCCTCGCAGATCCCTCCGAGAGGAAATGGAACTTTCTGCTTTGATAAAGTTTTAATATATTCTTCGACAAGTTGCCGACTTGTCTCGCTTACGTTATGACGGATACGCGTGTGCTTTTCTTTTCAAATTCATTTTTCGGTTTCATTTTAACTTATAATTTAGATTATCATTTGTTCACAGATATGGAACTAAAATACGTTATCTATGTTTATTTACAATATGTTGTATAGATAGTTTACAGTATGTTGTATAGATCCTTTCTGTACAAAAAAAAAACATTTGGCCGCGCCGGGACCGGCAAATGTGAAACATTACGGCGAATAATCGAACTTCAAATAAATAAAAGCAAATAATAAAATAGAATATAGTTTAGTAATTAAAATCAATATATTTAAGTTCTAATTTTAATTATAATAAGTATTAATTACAAAAAATACTTATTTAAAAATAGTAACAGAAAAAAGTCGTTCTGAGATTAGCGGTAACAAACGCACAGACAAACGGACAAACAGATAAACAGTCAAAAATTCTAATAATCATTGTTTTGGGTTTTATTGCATTTATGAAGACCCCCAATAATAATTTTTCTCAAATACGTTCCATGTACAGACAGCGGTCAGTTACATTTTTATTATATGTATAGATATCAAGCTTAGAACGAAGGAAATTATGTCAGGTAATGGAGAATCAGTATAGGCAAAGCCCAGAATTGCTGGCTACTTACGACCTTAATGAACAAAATATTATTAAAATAAAATGTTGCTTGCTGTTGTTGACGTTTAGTTTTGCATAAATTTTAATGATATTAATTATTTATTTTTATTTAATTATGTAGTTGTTTTCTTTTACATTACACACAATAATTCGCAAAAGACTATGTAAATAATTCACTAGTCGTATCCAGTTTTTATGTCTGTTTTATATTTCAACCGGTGGCATTAAGATTCTGCCTGTTTTGGTGTAAGAAATGTCATTTTAATTTCTTAATGAAGACTTGTTTACAATTATAATTTTTGAAGGGACATAAAAACTAGTTTTCTTAGCAAAATTTAGGTTTAAATTTATTATTCAAGATAGACTACAAAACTTTACGACTCTGGTCTCCAGACAGTCTGATATGATTCCATGTGACATTTCTCTGCCCCGTACGCCTGTTTGTCCGCGAGACAAACAATGCTGTAACATCTTAACGAGGGCAATCCCTATATCTGTCCTCGTCACTCAGTTGTCTAATCCTCCATCTCTCTTCCACACACGACGTATAATCTCTACTCCCGACCGCTGTCCCAATGATATTTGTATGCGATTATAATTAAACTCATGTCCTCCTTCTTTAAAATGTCAAGCTGTCTTTAATTAAAGACCGCGTTTAATTATAGCACCGTATGGAGGCGATCATTTGAAAACAATATTTTTTAAAAAGTATATGAGAAGTAGTTTATTGCAATGTAACCTTTTTTTCTGCAAACTAACCATCTTCGGTATCCACATGTAAGATATACGTAGAAGCCGAAAATTAGTTTATAAAGTTAATAAACAACAGATGGGGAGGCGCACCAATAGTTTAAAAATAAATAAAAAAAATGATAAATAATCAATGACATTATAATTTTAAAAAGTAGCAGATATGCCATTGGATGTCGAAAAGTGAGGACTCGAAATGCGTCGTAATTAGGATTTGAGGGTATTTCAATACTGTATTCAATAAATAATTATAGGTGTAAGCAAAAACTTACTTAGCTAACTTAACAAACAATATAAGCAAACTTAAAAGTATTTCAAATATTAAAATTAATAAAAACATTTGAACATATAACAGTAAGTACATACTTAAATAAATACAATATTAATTTCATCGAATATTCATTTGTAAATCCTGTGTTAAGGTATATTATATATTATTATATTCCGGACAAAATACATAGAACTATTTTTGTTTTAGGATAACTAACTTTGAGCTACACAAAGAGTAAGCACTACAATATAAAAATACAAATAGTAAGTCTAAACACAAATGATGGCGCCATCGATATTCTTTAACCTCTCCTCTGTTATAGTCTGTACCTACTTTCGATAAACGTTCTGCCGCGGTCGGCGCACAAACAACGCAGAGCTTGGCGAAAACAACATAATTTATCAAGAGGGTAGAAATGCTAGCAACTCTTTCGAGAAAACTCGGGCAATAAAAGCCGCAACGTTGCCGCGTAGGATTCTATTATTCCAATATGGCGGATACTCGTGAAAGCGCGCCAATTTACTTGTACACGCCATTAGTGGTTCGGCGGTCAGAAGACGCATGAAATTCTTGCATTTGCAATACGTATATTTATTCAATTAATATAACAAATACACTTCTGGTAAATAAATTAGTTTTCAATTATCCTCTTCATGCTCGAGGCACATTCCAACAAATTAAATCGGTTTTTGATGAAGAAAATGTCGTAATACTGGATTGGAGTGTGTCCGTAACAAACGTCTTAGGGATAATTTCCTTTGTAAGGTTTCCTGTGAACTTTTCTAAATAAACACTATTATCTGGCCGCTCCGTCTTCAAATATAAAAAAAATAGTGCTAGTGTACATATAAAAGTAATTCTGTTCATTAATCAACTGCTATAAAGTTATGGTTTTATTAAGTCCTTTTATGATACTGTACTAGAGAGATACGATTTTGGTCTTTTGTTCGAAAACAATACGATAAACGTAACTCGCTGCGGTTATAAGAACGCTTCGTGAGTCTGCGTTAACGACCTCTGGATGTCATGTCACAGAAATGTCACAGGGGATAAGACAAGACATTGTTACGTCTAAGTTCATTGAGCGTCTAGTAGTTTCAGGTTACCTCACCAAATTAAAGGTTTCGGTAGCAGTCAGTTTATAGTTTTTAGATCTTTGAGTAAGTAGCACAGTCTTAAAAATATGATATTTTTATCTTGACGATCCTAGTCCAGACTTTGTAATTAAGTCATGACACTTTTATATTAATTAAAAATTGTGCAAATTTTCAAAATGATTAAGAATTGTGAAGTCGGCAAAAATTTTGTGAAAATATTTACGATATGTCGATGGATAGCTATATCTATTCCTATTGACATACATAATTCGTACTAATGAAATAATAAGGTGAAATGTCTGACGTCCCAATATCCCCCTAAGTCCCGTGACCATGACTGCTGTAAAATATTTGAAATCGGGATCAAAAACATTAAATAAACGAGAAAAATTCCGTAAAATTAGTTAAAGGACTTGGGTAAATATAATTCATTGGGTAAATATAATTCATCCTGTGTAGTGTAGAATCATTAGATTATATTATTAAACGACGTAAACTTTTTTAATACTGTATTAGAACTCTTTTACGTCATGAGATAAAAGTCTCATGTTATTACACACGAGTAGTACCAGTGCTGTTCATAAATTTTACTCAAAAAGAATATATTGCTGATATGTGTAAGGAAGCACTTGCGTATTTGAGTGGATAATGTATATTGTCTGTGTGTAGTATCTGTTTCGATTTTTTTTGCATATCATTGTTTTCTTTGCTGTCAACATTTGCGTTATCATTTATCAATAGATATTGGAAAGTATTAAGTCACGATAATTTCTAGTAAGCTCTTCCTACCTTGTCGTTTTCTAATAAAAAGACAAAGACCTCAAAAGTGAACATTCAGCTAACAAACGTCGACGACTTAAACACAATAACAACATTTGTATTTTTATCGTGCGCGTAAAACGACATCACAAATGTCATTTCGCGGAATTTCAAAAGGTTCCATTATCATAATTCTAACAGGGTAAAGAACAAAAAGCCAGCAATGTTTGCTTATAATAGAGACAATGGTTTCGTTTCACGTATGAATGTTTTAGTAGGTAAAGAACGACATTTTTTGCGCACGCCGCTTTGCAGCATAACTAATTCTGTTAACTTTTTTTTGCTTTTTAGTTTTAAATTGCTATAAATATAATCGTATTGCTATAACAGTGTGGACAAAAGTAACTTACATTAAATAAACCTTTATATTCTTATTTCAGTAGAGTCCTTATCGACCGCTAACTATCCTTGGCTTTGCATACACTTGGTAACTGCTTTATATTTTTGTACATGATTCCGCGTATATTAACTTCGAATTATAGGAACACGTGTGAAAAAGTTGTTATTGCCAAAACATGAAAACCATGGCAACCGACATAGTTAATGATGGTTTTATGTACCTCGGAAACAGTTTTATTTTCGGAATAAAAGGCGACAATGTGTGACAAATTTTCATGATGAACGGTTGACTCATTAAGGAGTTAAAACGCTGTTACCCTACAACATTGTGAAGAACAAATAAACATTCGCATTTATAATATTACCTAGGTTTTCTTTACTCTTACAATTGTAGTCGATAGTAAACTTCGTCTGTGTAATTAGAGTCCCTACTTTTTAGAACTTTGTAGGTAGTATATTAACCAACAATGACTTTAAGAGTAGATATAAAAATGTTATAGGCGTTGAAATGACGCTGCGATCTTTGTTATAGCTACTTTTTATGCATTAAGTAAATTGTTGTGCAAAAGGAAAAGGGTTTCGGTAATCCCTCGCGGAGTGCCTCTTACGATAAAGTAAGCTCACTAAAACCGACTTATCTGGAATCTATTCGGACGGCAGTCTCGGTCGTTCATTTGTACACACTGCTTCCGTTGTCAGGCGTTATTACCCCCGCAAATTGCTAATGCACCAGTCGACAATTATGGTGACGTAATTTCGTGACATTCCACACTTAGTACCGTAAGCAACACTATCTTGTTTGCTGCAATTGTTGTTACTGTTGTCATCTTTATTTTAAAATGAGTAGGAAAATACTTCACAGTCCAGCTTGGAAAATTATTATTTAAAATACGAAAAACAGTAAATGTTACGGATATTAAACATTTAAGAATGAGATTAAATAATCTTAACTAAAATATTGATGATGACATGGTGACATAAAAACGAAAAAAATTAACTTGCATACCAAGCCAGTATTAATTCTTCATCACAGCACGGGAATTAACATCGGGTAATACAATATAAGACACTAATTTCATTAACAGATTTTTATTAGTAGAAAACAAATTATTAATATTTGTATATGATCTTCTGCAGATTTATCATCGCATGTAGATTTAAATAATTCGAGTTTGTTTTCCTCTTTCTCTAAATATTCTTGGTCGACGTCCAGATTCCGTATAACAACTGCTTTGTTTTACGGGTTCGCGAAAAGGATGGTGTGGCAATGAGTTCTTTGCTGAAGGTACGGTTAACGTTTTTGACTGCGATAAAGATGATACCGACTTCTCTTCGTGACGTAGTGCTTCATCGCGGCTATCTATATCAGTATCATTTCTTTGCAAAAGGTTTAGGTGATTGCGTAGCTAAAAACAATAAAAAATCGTAGTATGACCAAGAAGAAGTTATGTTAGTAGCCGCAGCATCAGATTTTTCAGGTCTATATAATCTATTGTACTCTTTTTTTCTCCCCTTAGGGCGATTTCACAATTTGCATTCGAAACGAAGTATAACACGTATACGTAGTTCGTATTGTTAATCGCATTTATGGTTCGATTCTAATCTTAGTTTTCATTAAACGGATTTCACCGACTACAATTTGATCCCGTTCACGAAAACGAAGTTTAGTGACGTAAAGTGTAAACAACGTATTCAATTTAAGCGCAGATGTCATGTTATTCAACGTCAAAACTGTCTTATATGAGTCTGTCAAATTGAAAACGCGTTTACAGAGCTAAACTACAAAAATCGGCCGTTTGGAATTTAAACTCAGTTAGAACATAACTGTGTTTAGTTTTTGTTGGTGAAATGCAATTTGGAACTCTAAACTCTGTTAGATGCGTAAAACGAGTTTAGGTCGAACTAATCGCGTCTATTTACAACGGTGAAATCTTGCCTTAGTTGTTTTAATGTATATTTGATTCAGCATTTTCGATGGGCCCAGTAATTGAATGATTTTATATCTATCCTCTCTTACTTTTTTATAGTATGTTAATGATAAAGTTTTCATAATAGGCGTACAGAATTCGCGCATTTCCTAAAATTGATTTATAATTCCATTTTATTGACCAAATTCAGTAAGCAAATATTTAAAAAAAAAATTGTATAAGCTTTATTTGTTACAGTATTCTTGAGGAGGTCACAATTTCTATAGCACTGCACTATTCTTCTAGAGCATACTCAAGGATTTACACTAACAAACCTTTCGAAATAAATTACTTAGTAACATTTCATCCTTAGTTTTATATGAATTCATTTTTACAACTTGTTCTATTAAAATATAAAAAATATGGCTAGTGAAGAGGGTTTTTGGTCACCTGTTCGGTTCCCAGGTAAATATATTAACCTATTTCTGTTACAAATCTAAAGGTGCGCTGACTAATGTATTGTGATTAAAACAAATGGAGTGAGTTTTGTAACGGGGGCGTTCAAATTAGAAAATTTCGTAGACGACGGTCAGGTTATTACGGGCGGCTTACAAAGTTATGATCCGACAGCCAGAGGAAGACGCGGATTTATCTGTTACGGATTTGATTTGTTTATTCTTTAGCTTATGTACCGAAACGGGCAAATTAATTTTCTACGGGGAATTACCGAAAGCGGAGCCCGAACATCAATATTTTATGGAAGAAATTTGACACGTTATTTTATCTAAAGCAGATACCAACATTTGGTTACATCGTTCGTAGTGGCCTGTACCAATATTTTTATGGATAGTTTTATACTAACATGTTACTGGGCGTAGGTTTACCCAACGATCGCCACAAAGATCTTCTTCTTGTCGCTTCATCTAGAAGATACTCCTCTTACTATCTATTTTTCAAGGAACATATTTTTGTACGTATTATTCATTTTTTTGATATTTAATTTTTTCCGAATTCAAAAAAGGAGGAGAAATTCAACGTTTATGAATCGATTTTGAAAATTCTCATTCCTATCTATATTTTTTGTTTCCAGAAGTTTGGTCCCATTTAAATTACGATAAGTTCCGAGGTCATTCGAAATTTTCGCAAAACTAAGTCGGTTTTCGATAGTTTTACTGCGTTTTAAATTATGAAATTACGTGACATAATTTGATAATTCTATGAAATAAACTGGACTAAATTATTCTATGTCTACATTGAATTGTATAATAAAAACACTACAATTATTAATATACAAGGTCTGGTCTAACGTAGTTTAATTATGAACATCAATTACTTGGTTTATCAAACGAGGCAATATGGGTGGAGTTTACTAGAATTTAACCAACCGTTTAATCGTGTGTACAAGCTACGTTAAATTTCGAACCAAACCTAACCTAACACCGGTCATATATATTAATCGATTGACTGCCCAACCATAAGTGATCAGAGTTACTTAACTGCAATGTACCATTCCATATTCGACCATTTAGAAAATAACTTGTTATCGCCGACAATTCAGAACTTTTGAATACTATTCTTTAGTCCCATCGCCAGTATGGTAATTAAATGTAGAATACAACTTTACTTACCTTATTCGAAATGCCCCCCCCCCCATTTTTAATACATGCCCTTAATTGACTCGGTGAGTCAACGATGGCAGCACGCACCACATTCATATCTATTTCTGCCGCTGCTTTAACCAGAGACGCTCGAAGAGACTACAAATTCTGATGAGGTCTAGCGCAGACATTCTCCTCCAAATGTTGCCATATCTTGTAGTCCATTGGGATTACATTTGGACTAAAAGAGGGCCAGTGTTCATGCCCGATAAAGTTGATTCAATGGGCGGTCAACCAGCTTTGCGTGCTTCATGTCCTAACTGTGAGCTGGTGCAGTATCCTGTTGGAATACCCTATGTCTGTTTTCGAACATTATTGGAGAAAGAGGTTGAGGTCTATGTTGGTAAGGACGGTATTTTGGTACACCACGGCATTGGTTTTTACACCTTTTTCACAAGAAAACACCTCAGTTAAGCCTGAATAGGAGACTCCCAGCCAAACCATGAGTGATGTAGGGTAATGCACTCGATGGACCCTCGGAATACGTGAGCTGGCTTGTTCACTTCTGTGGGCATACACCTTATCATTTTGTTTATTGTAACTTTCTTCGATGGTAAAAAACATCATCCGAAAACAAAATTTCGCGGTATTTTTTCCCGCGTACCGCCGTAACAAAGCACGGGATCTTTCCAGACAATTTTTTAAGCGGTCGTTCAAAAAAAAATCGATCTTTTTACGATAGGCTCGTAGTCCCAAGTCTTTTACCGTGGTTCTGCTTATCCCCATCTGAAGAGCTAAGATTTTTTATTTTCGAACAGGATTTCGTTGGATTCGCGCCTTAATGATTGCTGCTGTCCTAACTGTGCGAGGTAGGTCGGTCCTCTTACGATCTTAGAAGCTTGAATCTTCAGTGTATCGTTTGATATTGCGATAAACAAACCGAAGTGTTACTTTAAAATTTTGGGGAAATTTGCAATTCTCTGTTGGTGCGTAACCACAGCGGTGCAACGCGATAACCGCGACTCTTCTTTCTTCGACCTCTCCATATTTGGTAATGAGTGAAAATGAATTTCTTTTTTATGTTCGGAAAGCGCAAACGTACCATTTTTAAAATTAGTCGAAGAGTTTTAACAGTGGTAGAGCCTGCAACAACAACATCTGTTGCACGAATGGGCCGGCTCGACCGGTGAAATACCACGACCTCACAGAAAGCAGGCGTGAAGTAGAGGTATTCTGCGTTTCGTTTGATGAGTGAGGTGCCGGAGGCCTAATTACAGTCCTTTTCCCCCTCCCACCCTTTCCTCATAAGGATATGATGGGAACGGGAAGAGGACTGGACGGGGAGACGGTTGACGGGGAAACGGGAATATCCTTTTTCCTGTCTATCCCCCCTCCTCCGTCCAATAAAGGTAGGCAACGCATCCGCAACACATTTGCTTGTTGCGGATGTCTATGGGTAGCGCTCACATAAGATCAGGTGATCCGCTTGCTCGTTTGCCACCTTCTACCACAAAAAAAAAAAAATAGTATTCGCCAATTAAAAAAAACGGTTTTGACAGAACGTATGATCTGACTATGTATATACCGAAATAACTGGAAATTCGAGAGGTATTACATGTGAAAATATTTCCCCATTCAAATGGTTCTAAGTTAGCCACACAATGGAGATCTTTAGCGAAGTGGCCGCATACAAAACGCTCAAGTGTGCGTGATTGGTCGCGAGTCCCAAAGGCTTAAGGCACATTCGTAGTGCCATCACGTACGCTGTGTTACGTACGTGTGTCACCTGCCTGAGGTCGGCGAAAATTTTTGAAGGCATAAGTATGTAAAGTAGATACTTACCACCGCCTGTCGCCTGCGGCGCGTTGTTCTCGAATACCGGATTGACTTCATTCGGTTTACGTACGCGAATATAATCTTACAGACTTATCTATAAGAGTCTGGTAGGAATTCAATATTAAATGAATTCGGCTTGCTGCTTTTAATTATATTTCGGGTTTTGATGAACAACGAAGTCATCTTTCTTTCATTGAATAATTCAAAATTGCACATATGTATATTGTTATCGGTTATGTTAATATTTTAATTTCTTGTATTTTTCTCTCTTTAGTTACATATTAATATAGTAGTCTTTTTTTTTAAACCACGCTGATGTGAACTGATTTTCCGTCATTGATTTGTGATTTCTTTTATAAATATTTAACTAGGAAAGTATTTTGATATTATTATTCTACACACATGCTACTGTATTCATACATGCTTATGTCTAAAGCCGCCCAGCCGATTGCAATAATTTTTTTTAGATAGTAAAGTGCGATTGTTAAGGACTCTAACCCGGAAACAATCCCCGGCCTTTGTCCAGTCCAACACAGTCTGCCCAGGTACACATGTATTTCTTTAGTTACTTATTTCATATATTTTATAGTTAACTCCCAGTAAGAGCTCTTTTGTTCCTATCTACATATGTATATATAAAAATGAAACCCTATTTCCCTTGGTCACGGCATCACGCGTGAGCGGCTGGACCGATTTCGCTAATTCTTTTTGTTTTGCGTTTGTTATTGGCAGGAGGTTCTTATGAAAGGAAAACTTGGGAAAGTTGCACGGAAAATTAGAAAATTTAAGAAAACCTACCGACTATTGTTGTTACGGGCGTGATCGCATATTTATTTATTTATAAATTCGCAATGATTACAGTTTAATTTAGTAGAAATGACCTCATCAAGTCTTCAATCTTGTCTAGATAACGTGCACAGTCGTCGGCAGACAGACGAATCGCCGATATAAATACACACGTTTGTAAGATCAGTTTTAATGGCACAACCTTAACGTATCGAGTTGATTAACCGACGCAGGTTATTAGGATTGCTCATAGCTTCGTCCACTGGCAGCATTCCAGGTCGCGACGCCAACTCGGAACAATAGCCCATCCACTGGGCGGTCGAAATACGGCTTCGACTGTCACTGCCGAGCCGGGATACTATCGTTACAATTTATAACGTTAATGCTTTTATAGAGAAACGTTCGCTTTACTATCTCATTTATTGACATTATTGTTATAGTTAATGGAAAACCTATTAATATTTTATTTTACGGAAACCCATTACTGGCAATAATTTAAATTGTGAATAAACCTTTACTAAAAGTGTTTTATGAACATATGATGATACAGTTGTATTACAATAATTTATAGTTTGAGGAATTTTGAGGAATTGAATTGTATTTACGTACTTAGTTTTTCCTAATGAAAATACTTGAAAGTATAAAAGTTTTAATGAAAATGATATTTATTTAACGTACACGACGATGAAATACAATAAGAAAAGAAATGGAAATAACTAGGAAAATAGATAAGAGTAAGAAATGATTGTACAATTAATAAAATTCCCGAAAAGAATATTGCACAAAAAAAAGAAAGGAAAAAAACAAAACTCAAAAGTTTTAGGGTAAAGGCAAGAGGCGCATCTGATGCTACTTCTAGTTTGATACTGGAAGTCACGAACTGTGACTAGGTTCCAAAAAACTTGTACAAATGAAAATTTTGCGGTCATAAGACCAATAATGGTAAGAACAATCTCTTTTAGAAAATTTTCGAAGAGATCTGCTAAATCATTTAAAAATCATTCAATATAGTTGATGCTAATTAGACAATATAAAATCTATTTCACACTCCCTGACTTAATGATTATAAGCCAATATAACTTTTCCGTTGTTAACAGGCTATTTTTTATTATCTTTCAATATTGTAATTTACCCTGGTACGAACAACTAGTACAACAAAAAGTCTTTCGGAACATTTAACGAGGACGAGGCTAGTTTTTTTGAGTTGTCGTTAGTGCAAGTCGTTATCGATTATTAACGAGTCATTAGCTTAACTACGAATCGATTCCACATCTCAGTCAGTACAAGCTCTATCGGAAAATTTAGATTCAGTCGGAAAGTAATCTAAAGTTTGTGAATAAACGTCAGTTGAATGCAAATTTAATCGCAGTTTCCATCTAAACCTTGCGGTGATGCCTCGCCCGCACTATAAATGCGACTTCAATTACATTAACATTTAGAACTGCGCGGTGCTTAATTGTATTTATAAATGAATAAAAAAACTGAATCACATGACGCGTTTTAATAAGAGAACTCAGAAATTTATGTGTTACAATCCTTTCATATTTTTATGCTTGTTCAAACATAGAATGTATGAACACATACATCAGTACATTTTTACTTGCCCCTGAAAGTAATTCTAATTAGGTTTAGCAATATTTGTAATTTTAGTTGAATTACTAATAAATTCTATAAATATAGAATTAGGATTCTAAATAATATTATAAATGCCATTGTGTGTTTTTTTGTTTGTTACGTTTTGTTAACTACTCAACCGATCATCATGAAATTAACATGACATATCACAGACAAATGTATAGTCTTTAAATATGTACGTACCTTTTACCCGGAAAAAACCTTCCTGAGGAATAGAAAAATATAACGTACTATAGGTTGCCATAGTAAGTCAGTGTGACATGACAATAACAATATTTACCTGTAAGACCAATAATTATACCAACGAGAATTCAAGTTTCAGACGACGAAAAAGTAACGAATTGTAGCTGCAGCGATATAAGCGATATTAGAGATCGTTGCGAATTCATAGTTTCTAACTTTTACTTTCCTCATTTTCACATTTAATACTCCATACCCAAACCATACATGAACATTTTAACATCATGTTGGGGATAGTGCCAGGAATGGACGACATAACTTGAAGGGAATCAAGACAGTTGGAACAATAGCCAGACCGCACTCTTCGACCCGTATGACTTGTGAGGGTCGGTGGGTCTACGGGTGGTGGTGAGATACACAAACCACTATAAAATGCCAGTTATCCATTCTAGTCACAGCATTGTTTTTCCGAGGGTTATTTGGTTTAGATACTGAAATTTTCTCTTAATATATTTTATTGTATATTGAAAACAATTTTCACCTCTGAATCGATAGGCCGAAAACTATTTAAATGAATCATTAAAATAACGAATGTCCATGTAAATATACTAAATAATTAAAAATAATTATATTGAAACGCAATACAGCAATATACAAGATAGATCATTTCTATTTGAAACGATAACGGATTCACGTATTAATAGTAAATCATTCTTGGTGACGTAACTCGATCAAAATTCGTCCAGTGACGGCGATACTAAATTAATTTCTCAGGCGGCTCAAATTAAAGTCCGAAAATAATTAAGCGTACTTTATTGGTCGGGTTAGGGCAGGGTCGAGTCTCCCTTATCACTATAAGCACTTAGGTTCCTCGATGTCGGCGCAAAGCCTGAATAGAAATGGCTTGTACTCTACGGGTTGGTAAGAATAAGTTCATGCAACTCACGATCTTGCCCTCCCCCGCATAAACTCGAAATTGGCCTGCATATGTTTGTAAGTAATCGTTTGTTATGTTATTTCTCTTAACGTTTTCTTATTCTTGGATATAGTATGTTATTGATCTTATTTCGTTTTTGGATGTATCTTCATGCATTTAAGTTATCTCTAAGTTACTTAATAGTATTGATATACTAGAATATTTTGATTCTAAGCGTTTATATAATTCTTTCCTTCTGGTTAAAGCTCGTAAAGTTGTTTATGAATAAGAAACGGCCACACTAAGTAGATATTTAATTGAAAATCTACTTGGGGAGGTGTTTGAGGCGTATTAGTTTCAGCAATTTTGAAGTGATAACTTATTTAGTCTCGTTAGACAATATTTGGTAGTGGGAAATCTTATAGATCCGCGTAATAACATGCGTCAGCAACACGGGACAGTAATGACCTTGTTTGAATTTGGAACAGTTTTTTTCATTTGTTTTTTTTTTGTTTTGTTAAGATCCAAAGGTTTATTTTTGTTGACTATTGATTTATTATTTATCTCTTGTATCTTCAAATTTGAATATTATTGTTAAGATGCAAGGGTTCGTTTTTGTTTATTATTTATTTATTTTTTAACTTCCCACGTGTTTTCTTTAACATTTCTGTCGGCAGTCCCTATGTCTGTGTATTTTTTATTTTAAGTAATGTTAAGCGTCAAATATTTTAAGCTATATCGATTCCTAGTCAAATTTAAAAGGTTCTTTATCAGTAATTGAAACTCTATGTCCCTTGTCTAATGACACAAAACGAAGCCATGGCAACATTAAGCCGTGAGGATTAAAGTTTGCGGCGAACTATGAGTGAAGTCTGTGATCCCCACCGGACTTATAAAGGACCTGAGGTGGCTAATGGCTAACGTTTAAAGGTTTGAAATTTGAATTTATTATTAAATGTTATTTCAACTATTTAGTCATCTTTAACGAATTAGAAACTGTTATTCATAGGAACAAACGAGATAACTTTATCGCTGGTAATTGAATTTAAACGTGAAGCGACTTTTTCTTTTAACATTGTGTTTATTAATTCAATTTGGTTTTATAATGCTAGGCTGAAACGTTATAAAAGGTCCCCTTTTATACTTTTATCGTAATAAATTCCAGACGGGCGCAACACGCGTGCCAAGTTAAGAGCGGGATTACCCGGGAGTTGACTTTGCTTACATCACGTCTGCTGATTTTAATATATTTGCTTTTTATTTATAAAGAAAATATTAAAAAAGATATTCAAGAAATTTGTATTTATTTAGATGGTTTCTCATTAAGTTAAATTGGGCTAAATTTTAATTACTTCTCGCATTTAACATATTTTAGGTATTATTTTTTTTATGAAAAGGCCATGTGCCTTTGTATGTGTAGAATTCGGGCAGTGATTTCCATTTACTTTATTACGATTGCAATACTAAATGCGTAATTTTTATGTAATTTGTACTTGCCGTTTATTAGTGTACAGAACTGTACACCAATGAACATCAGAACTGTTACTGCGACATAAGTAAATAAATTTCACCAATATAATTTCGCCATAATATTTATTCTATGCATATAACCAAACTATACTAAAAAATTAAGCGAAAAATTAATAAGGGCCTAACCTAGTTTTACAATTCATAATATTATGAATAAAAAGATGACCTAAATTAAATATAATAATAAATAATAACCCGACATAGTGTTTTACATTACAGCTTATAGTAGTTTACTATTTTTACCGTGGGTTTGCACTGCCGCAGTCATTCACACATATATTGTCATCTAAATTTTTTTAGAAATAAATCTTGTTATCGCGACAATTTTATAGGCCAGTGGAAACCCACGGTTATAATAAGCCCGGTAACGCGAGTATGGGTAATCACTTTACATCCGACGAACCCATTATTCATATGTCACCATCCACATACACAAAAACGAAAGCTAAGACGCTCAGACCTCTGTTAGGTGAGTCGTTCACAGTTAAGTGACACATGACGTTATTTCCGTCGCTGTGTTTCGCATTCGATCGCATAATATTTTATTTTGAGTGCGTACTCATGTTTATTTGTAGATGAGTCGAACGCGGCCGCTTCGCGTGTCCGTTTGCCGGACATTTCGGCCGTTTTGCGACACGATTCCATATGTTCTATCTATGCAGATGACGTACAGATTCGGTCGAGATTCCCTTGGACGTTATGTTTAGACATTTGCCGGCTATTATGTTTTATTACCGACCTCTTAATAGTCGCCACAATGTTCGCTTTGTAACAGTGTCGCATCCGTAGACTTTATGAGTTTCCTATGAATATATTTTAGTAGCATCGCTTGCAGTTAAATGGCGCTCAATAAATCTATTCCCAGTAATAATATGCAGGCGTAGTACAGCTGTAGTAAGTCTATGTCCCAGTTAGTACTGGTCACGATAGCGAAGTTTGTTTTTTTTATATTTTTTTTAAATCGTTGGTAACTTCAACTTTTTAATAACAACAGTTTTGTTTTCCTAAATAATCAATTAAATCTCCAAATTAATGATGATCAAGATACCGGTCAGAACTAAGTTTTGCAAAATATAGACATCGATCCTTAATGTAGTCCATTAAGGTTTCAATTTAATCTGACGTTTGGAAGTGGAGGAAAATAAAGCTTAAAAGAGTCTGTTACATACAAAGCAGTGAAAGCGATATTAGGTACATATTAGAGTGCTAGAAAAACTAAGTGAACATCTATGTACCTATTCTTAGATTTTATTTGCGATAGATAAAAAAAAAAACAATTATCGAATTGAACACCAACACATCAAACAACTGAACCGATAATTGAGAAACAAATAAAAATCGTTTCGAATCGGAAAGTTCGAAATTCGAGGTTGTAATTTTATGTCGGCGAACGAAACGCGGCTATCGGAGTGTAGGAATTGCAAATCGACTTACGCTCAGCGGAGCGGAAAGACAAGGATGTATTTAAATTAATTTCGACGAGCCGGGGTCCGGGGTCCGGGGCGGGGCCACTAATCAACTTCGATGATAGGGCACCGTAGATGCTGTAATCGGGATTGAAAATCGCTTCTCTAACCGGTCCAATTGTTGACTTTTACTCTTTGTTTATTTAATAATTTTACGTCGGCAATATACAATGTGAACAGATGCGTCGTGGATAGATTCATTCCAATTTCCGTCTTATTGTTTCGTGTTTGTCTGACGTAGGAGGGTTCTGAAAATATATCTATATTATAGACTAGCTGTTGCACGCGGCTTTTCATGCATTCCTTTCTTAGCGAGGGTCGCTAGAAATTTTGGTAACTTGATTTCGCGTGTAATATCTGAGAATTATATGTAAGTGTCAAAAAGTTGTTATGGGTTGCTATGGTAATGTATGTCATGTCATCTGTCAAAATGATGTTTTTGTCGCGTCAAACATAACCAAGGTACCTTTTTTTGGATAAAAGGTACCCTATATTATTTCCTGTACTCCTGACAGTGTGTGTGCAAAATTTGTGAATGACCGGTATAGTCGTTAAGTAAACAAACTCACATTCGCATTTATAATCGAAGTCAGGATATAAATGGACATTTATATAAATAACCCTTTAAAGTCTACTGTTGCACGAATAGCGAGTCCTGTGATAGTAACCTTTTTTTACAAAGTTTGACTTATCGATATTAATTTGTTTCAGGTAAGTATTCATCGTTGACTTCGAAATCAGCGCGCTGAACGATAGCCGCTATGAAAATGTAAATATAAATTCATAGACGGTAAGTTCACTTTAGTACCACAATCGGGTCTGGAAATCTTACAACACTAGTATGGTCTCTAAAAACAAGTTAATCTTCACGCACGACAGAGATGTTCGAAGCAGAAACTTTATGATAAAGTTGCTGCCGCATTTGTAACTGCGTCAGCAACCTGTTTTGCAATAACTCTTTTTACGACACCTGTTTTTGGAAATGGGACACAATCATGTCAAACATAATGATTACGTCAGTTTACGCGATTGCGGTGGCCTAAACCTTAACACTGGTCAATATAAAGTGTTAGGGAATCTCTTACATAACGCAATGTTGCTATTTTAATATAGGTAGGTGTATGTATATCGTTATATATGAATTAATGGCAATTCGAAAATATTAAGACAAAATTGTCGTTTCTATTTAAATTGCTTAAATTTAGTCTGTTATTGTCGCAAATGTTGCCATTTCCTTAACAATGTTTACGAAGAAATCGGGGATTGACGTTCGATTAGCGCCGAGACTTTTCCCAAAATTATTTAGGAAATTACCGACTAATGGACATCAATCTTCCGAAAGCGCTTTATTTAAAATAACTTTCTCTCAGAAAAAGAGTGTAATTTGTTACTGGACTCAAATTAAGTCAGAAACTTTTGTGAACTTCCTCCGAACACGGAAACGTCTGACAGATTAAATTTAAATCGATTTTATGAATATTTCGCAATTTAAAAAGTCTTGTAGTTATTATGTTCTTCTCTTTACATTTTTGTTTTTTTTTTTTACTTAATGCTAGGCACTTGTTCATTTTCATTAAACAAAATAATTGATATTACAAATTACGTTGTATAAGTCTACTAGATCAGTTGAATAATATATAATCCATTTCATATCTCCTCCAGCTTTTTTAGATTTTGATGTGAAACATCTATTGGTGCGCATTGGTTACTACCATACTATTTCTCCGTATTCTCTGTGCCCATTCTAATATTTATTTATTTACAAGTATATTCTGTTGTTGCCTTTACTGGACAAATGGAGGGACAATCCCCTCCCATCTCAAATCCTCTTACCCTCTTCACATTTGCTGGGCGTCCCGTGAAGCCAACTTTTTTTTTTAATATCTACCTTCTCTAACAAGAACAACTGCTAGCCTTCTTTCTTAACAAGTAATAATTAATTTAAAAAAAAACAATAAAACCGACTTAAATTGTGACATGCCGGGGAAGAATGCGAATCTCATGACACTTCACTCTTAAAAATCGGTCAACCCGCTTAGGCTCCAGGTCACAATAGTACGGACGTATGTACATATTCCCGAAAAATATTACCATACTTCTGGGTCAGTCTTACAGTCAGGTTAACATTACAATAATAATTTACAATAAACATGTTCGCGTTCATATTTGTTACTTTCGGTTCACTTCACTAAGGAAATCATGATTCCTGTGTATGCGATTTTTTTGAAGTGCTATTTGTCGTGAAGGGTCTATTATAGTTGGACAAAAATAGAATTTTATCCGCAACCATAAAACACACCGTAACGGAATAACATAGCTAACATTAAAAATTCTTTTTGTGTTGCATGCCTTAGGGTGAGTTGTTACCGGGCCGTTGCTTTTGCTCATTCGTTTTTTAGCATTAAATTTTTTACCCAAAAAATGTACTCATATTTTTAGTACCCTACATTTTTCAGCGTTTACGTTTAATTACCAGTTTGTTTGAAATAACAAACTTGCCCTTGATATTTAGTTGCTTACCATTTTTTTCTATTTATAAACCCATTAATAGTATTGTGTATTATCTAATTTCTTGTATACTATCTGTGTTAGGATTTTTAAAAGTTACTGCGCGTTTAAAGGAACCTTAAATTAGCGAGCGTAGGAAGATCGGAGCTAGAAGACATAATTGCCTCTATTTAAACAATTAATATACGTTATTCTTGATCGAAACAAGAACTTCTAACCATGGGTTCTTCTAACGCCAATGGAAGCGTTAAATCGTGTCGCGATACTCTCTCTTCTTCTCTTCTCTCTACCTTCTCTCTGAAAAAACTGAGATGGAAATATGTTTTATGTGAATGTTTTTGGCAGTGTAAACCCATTGTAATATCTTTTAACACGTATTTATCTCAGAAACAATTTCTTTTTCGGAGTAATAGGTACGTCCTTTTCTACGTCTGTCAATGTATGGACAAAATTTCATTTTGATCGGTTGTGTCGTTATGGCGTGAAAGCGTAACAAACAAACAGTTTTAGAATGTTAATTTATAATATTAGATCTAGGACTTATGTCACGCATCGAAAGTCAGCAGCCTCCTTTCTGACCTTTTCCTCGGTTGACTGGAACAATAAAGAGTACTTTTGCGTTGCGGAGAGCGCTCCGTACCCGAGGCTGGTTGGCTGCGCACATTGACTGCAGGGCACCAAGCAAAAAATACGCTCCAATAAACCACAGCTTTGAATGCATGAGGGACCGAGGTTTTTTATTTATAACAATATTTATTGTTTTTATTCTGAATAAAATTGTGTAAAGAGTGATACTAGAAATTGAGTTTAAACAGAGTTTTTACACGACACTATTTTCTGTACTTTACCAGACTATAATAGAGACATCCTATCTATCTATCTATCTATGTATATATCATAGACGATGTCTGTATGTATGTTGTGTGTATGAAACGGCTCGATCGATTTAGATGAAATTTTTAGGGAACATTCAGATTGGCCTAGCGAGTAGCGATCGGATCAATATAAACAGTGCTACCCGGGCGACGCCTCACGGAACACTAGTGGTTTATAAAATCGCGTATGATATACATAGTATATTCTCCGTTTTGGACAAATCAAGGAGATATTTGGAGTTTATTTATAATACACCGTCTGCGCGTTCCACAAGCCACGTCTCAATTGGCTGCAATATTCGTTAAAGCGACTGAATCAAATGTTATCGTATTTATTCATGGAATTCTAATTCGGTCCGGTGTCATGAAATCTGAAATAGTTGTTTAGCCGACGGCGTAGATATTTCAGCCGTTTATACGGAATCGTTTTATTTGCTTACGTACAGTTAATTCTCTTTGCCCCTCGACTCAGAAATGTAAACCAGTAACTAAGACTTAACTTAGTTACTGAGTCAGCATTAAACATACGTGTATATAAGCGTGAAAGCTGTTCGGATTTTCATTTTCTTGTGAGTATTTAAATAATACCAAAAATAGTTTTTAAAACATTTCGTGGTATATATACTCTGTGGTGGGGGCCGCACTGTCAGTCTCAGTCTGACAGCTACCACCATAGGGTACAGATGGCGAATTAGTGCTGTGCAAAGTGTTTTACTTGCCGTTAATAACAAATAGTTGTTAATTTAATAGAAGACAACACAGAATGTAACACAAATGTAATACATCGCTATCTCCTATACACATTTATACAAATTTAATAGTATTTAGGTACAAAAGAAATTGTGTAGCATTTTACAATTTTAGATAGAACGATAACCGCAAGATATTATGTTTAAACAAGTGATGGGTTAACAATAACGACAATGTACTTTATAACAATACATTAAAATTTAACTGCGAATTTTAACAACACAATAACATTATTTTAGTTGCTACGGTAATACACTAAGAAACTATATTGGTATTTTATAATGGTCCGTAACAATGGCTTACAAAAACATTATTTTATTGGGATGAGTGAGCCACTTAAGTTGAATTATGTCTAGCGAAATGCGTAGATTGTCTAATGATTAGGAGAAATTACGATTCTGTTGTCGTGAATTGAAATCGCGATTGATTGAAATGTTCATATGAAACCTGGTAAAATAAGATAGATAAGCATTTACACCAAGAGGGGTGGGTAGAGATTACTAATTTACATTTTTTAAGGTCGAGGTACGCACCTGTCTCGTTTCTTTTACATCAATATATTAACCACATGCTCGTCGGTTACTGGTACTCCGAATAATTTTTCATACTGTTTACTGTGGAACGCACAGGGGAAGGCCTAATTCCAGTAGTGGAATGAATAGGTTGATCATAATAATGATACAATGCATTTTTGTTTTTAAATTTTTAATAATTTTTTCTCGTATTTTTATTTTAAGTATTGAACACATAAGCACGAAATTAATGAGTTATATAAATGTGGGTATTCTTATTCTTCTCAGCCACGAGTCCACCAATGCTGGACTTAGGCCTTCTCCATTATTCGCCAGGAAGATAGGTCACCTGCTTCCCTCACTCAGTGGACTCCCCAACCTTGACATGAATATTATTATTAAAAAAGGAACCTTTTCATGTTGTAACAATAACGCCGTTATGTGCCTTTAGTGCTAATGACATAGTATTAACATTAGAGACAGTATATATTCATGTAATTCGGACGCATTTAACTGGAGCTGCCTCCAGCGCTATTGTCTACGTTGTGACAAATAAAGCCAGTCGCCGTGAATTAGTGCACGACAGATGTGAATTTCGGAACGCATTCCGGACGTTCGAGATCGGAATAGAAAGGTTTGAGAGTCCGCGCGGTTGTTCCAATTAAATGATCGAATTCCGTCGATCGTCAATGGTTATTTATTTGTTACAGTAGTATTTTTTGTTGTGTAAACTTCTTTAGTCGAGCTAGAAAATCTTACAAGTTCGCGTCAGTAACACGCGTCCGCATCATGCTTATTTGATTTTGGATCAGTTTCAACTAATTATTTTTTCATTTATTTTTCTGATTGAATTTTATTGCTTTTGTTTTCACAAGGATTTTTGTTATTACTAATTTATTTTTGTTCTATTGTCGCGCCTTCCCACTTGTTTTGAGTTTTCACATCTGTCGTCCGTCCTCGTTACGACTGCCTGTGATTTTTATTTTCTTATTGAAAAATATAAGCACATTTTAAAGATTTTACCCAAATATTTAGCTATTCCAACTGAACTTAAGCTTGTACTGGAGATGGTTCAAGACAATAGTGAATTCGAACCCACCATGCGTTTGATTTATTGCGAAAATAGTTTTGGGCATTTTTATGTAACATATTAAAGTTTTCGCTTCCTGTTAAAAAAATCAAGTTTTTCATAATACAGGATAAATTTAGCTCAATATCTTAATGTAGAATCAGCGAGGGGGGGTTTCAGGGACCGTGTAAATTATAAATTTGTAATCGCTGCTTTTTCCCGTTGGTCCTACCCCCATTATTTTATTCTCCCATCTTAAATTCATACAAAGCTCACACCTTACATCTAGTTTTTAGCCTCAGCTCTATGTGAATTATTTAGAACATTTTAGAGTCCTTTGAAGCGATTGAAAATCCACTAAGAGTCGGGTACTATTTCTTCACACACATATATTTTTTTAACAATTAAGGGACAGTTGCACCGTGAGGGAATCGAACAAATGACGGTGACCTAAGATTATAATAATAAATAGATGATAAGGAACGGCCAACAGTACTAGGCAGCTTCGTGGTTTCTGGTTATTGCAGCGGTCAAAGTATTGACGAGGTCGAGACCGATCTTTCCGAATACTTTGAGGCCTATACGATGTGCACATCAGCAATGGGTGGCATTTGACTGGTGACGACAATTAGAAATGAATTAGCATGTATTCTTGGATGTATGTGTACATTTTAAAAGAGGCATATAAATGTGTATGTATATGTGTAATTTTACGAACGACGTAACCCTATTTCGCACCGGTCCGTCACGCACTTGACCACTTTTTCAGCTTACACTTTGGCAACTTGCCTAATGTTTGACGGAAGAAACAAAACACGTAGCTAAATTGTCATATATAATTGGAACAATGTGGTTTCGTCATCGCGCCGTTTTTAATATAGACATTTGACTAAGATGACCTATACGCAGGTGCGACGCAAATAACAGTTTTTATTTAGACTAAGGGATCAAATTTTGGAGATAAATTAAACGTGTGCTTTTGATTTTATGATGCAAAAAATAACTTACAGAAGTCGTAAAAGATAACGAGAAAGCAACAATGCATATATAAATATCCTACAGAACCTTTAAAACACTCCATGCAAATATGGTACTCCTTTTATATTGGAAACTGGTGGCTTTTCGCGAAGTCATATAAATAAAGTAGTCCATATCTCCTTCAAGGTCTTCTCTATTACTACAACTTTTAAAAGTTGTGGAACCTGCAGCAGCAACGGCGGGCCGGCTCGAACAATGAAATACCACGACTTCATAGAAGTCAGGCGTGAAGTAGATGTATTCTGATATATTCTGCGTTTTCGTTAATAAGTGCGGTGCCTGCGGCCCAATTTCAATCCCCTTCTCGTTTTTTTATTAAATTTCCTTCCTTTTCTAATAAGGAAATGTTGGGA
>JWHW01025835.1:7806-18843 GCA_000931545.1 Papilio glaucus
CGGGTTCTGTGTCGGAAGGGGGCACGTTGTCGGCGGGCTGTGTGGGCGGCACGGGGGGCTCGTGCGGCGCCAGGTAGAAGATGAAAGCGACGCGGCGGTCGGCGAGCAGGTCATCGTGCACGAGCAGGTGGTCACCCGGCCCGTACAGCGAGCACGACGCCGACACCGACGTCAGCTGCAGCCCCGTCACCTCCGATACCTTGACATACAACGCACTACTTACGTATCTGTCAACACAAAGTACAGGGGCTCCAGAGAAAGCAACGAATAATTAGGCTCCGCCTTAATTCCATTCCCGTGCAATATTTTCCAAGAAGCAACAGTGGTAGAGCCTGCAACAACAACATCCGTTGCACGAATTGGCCGGCTCGACCGGTGAAATACCACGGCCTCACAGAAAACAGGCGTCAAGTAGAAGGACTCTGCGTTTCGTCTGAAGAGTGAGGTGCTGGAGTCCTAATTACAGTCCTTCCCCGTCCCACCCTTTCCTCATATAGATAGAATAGGAATGGGAAGACGATTGGACAGGAAGGGGGTTAACGGGGAAAAGGAAATATCCTTTTTCCTGTCTATCCTCCTCCTCTATCCATTAAAGGTAGGCAATGCATCCGCAACACATTTGCTTTTTTGTTTTTTTGCATGGTAGGTGGCAAATGAGCAAGCTGGTCACCTGATGTTAAGTGACCGTTACCCACAGACATCCACAACAATCAATGAGTTGCAGGTATGTTGCCTACATTTAATAGACAGAGGAGGGTAAAGACAGGAAAAATGATGTTTCCTCTTCCTATCCATTCCCTCCCCATCCTGAAATTGGGTTTCCGGCACCTCACTCATCAGACAAAATGCAGAACCATATATCACACCTGTCTTAGATGAAGTTGTGGTATTTCACCGGTCGAGCTGGCCCATTTGTGCAACAGATGTTGTTGTTGTGCACTCTACCACCGGGAAAACAGCTGTATTGTCATGCTCAACAGCTACTCAACAAACTAAAACATTACTACCTGTCTCCCAACAAGTCTTTTACACAATGGCTAATTTTTTACTCCCTATTACACTTTTTTGCTTTCTTACAATGTGTGAAATACACAATTAACAACAAAATACATTATTTATAACTATCCCTTACCCAACTCATAACTTCAGTCTTGAGTAGTTCATAAATTCCTCTAATACTTCGCTGCCAAGTCAAGTTTGACAAGTCGGTGGTTTGATGGAATTCATACAGGTCCATTTTCTTCCTTGACCAGTCCATTGTGTTCATGTCGTCTACAATGTTGTTGATGATCTCTGCGTTGGCCAGCAGGTCGTTCAGCAAGCACAGACGAAACGGATCGCTGGTCAGACACACCTCATCACTTGAATAGTCTTTTTTTTCCAACCAGTGATTCTTTAATTTTGTCTTTAATTCTTCACTCTGGAAATATAAAGGTTACTTTACAAAGTAAGCTACACTTACAGTAAAGTAGTCAAATCAAGTAAATGGAGTAAATTAAGGGTAAATTTCATCCTTGCTAAATTTGAAAAGGAACCATCCCAATCCAGAAGACAATTAAAATCAGAAAGAGAGAGGTGTCTTATGGACACCCTGTTGGAGCGCTATAATTTTTTTGTTTGTATTAAGTAATGATAAAATAAAAAAGGGTATTTAAACATTAAAATTATATACAATATTATTGCATATTCTCAAATTTGAAGCTGAATCGATTGAAAAAGTTTTAGGTGATTGAAGGTGTCTTAAAAATATCTACAAAATATGGTTTTTGGTAATATAATTCAATTTTACATATTTTTCACACACAGACAATGAAATATTGTGATAAAAAATTCCATTCTTTATTGCACATTAAGTAAATTGTTTGTTAAGTAAATACATATAATTAGCATAATTACATGAACATAAAAAACTTGAATCAAATATTAATTAAATGATAATATTCATTAAAATTCATGGCTCTTAAATTAATAGTTTAATTGATGCTGATATTGCAAACAAAACTATTACCACTAAAAAGAACCTTAATGAATCAAGTAGTAGTCATTTTCAAGTTAAATCTTTCAGCAATTAACAACTAATGCCTCACCTTTAATGAAGGATTGAACTTCGGGTCATCCATTCTGTGTGCTCTAGGATTAAGCTGTTTCTTTACTACTTTAATCTGTACTTTGTCTTCTATCAATATGGAGTCGTCTTCCCATGACTCCTCCGAGTCGGAACTGTAGTCTGATGATGACGAGGATGAAGAGTATTCAGCTAAAAATACAAACATGCCTTAAAAATATGCATACATACATTTCAAATAGAAAAAGCTGGCTTTTCTTATCTACTTCTGCCCGTTCCTACAAAGATGTTGGCCATTGCCTGCATGAGTCAGTCCCTAATCCCAGTGATAACACTGGGAGAACATTTTGCTCATTTGCCTCTTTCTAAGATAAAAAAGACAAATCCTATTATTTTTATATTTCTTGTTACATTTAATTATAACAAATAACTCAATCGGTAAATATCGTTTGAAATATTTGTCATCTCACCCTCGATTTCAAAACAAATCATTTTTCAAAATTCCCGCGCTCTAGTTTGCTGAACGAATATAAATTGTCTTAAAGTGAGTAAACAACTTACTTCCACGTATTCTTTTCACCTCATCAGCTGACGCCTGATATGAATTGACCGCACATACATCTGAATCGTCGCTTTCTGTATCAGAAATTTCTATAACAGTGCTTGTAAACGGGCGCTTGGCGGGCGGTCTCGCTTGCGACGCCGCCGTTGGTGAGCTGCTGCTACCAATGGCATTTTGTGTCTCCGGCGAACTAGTGGACGTGGGTTCTTCACTATCTTTACTCGGTGAGCTCATTTTAACTTCGAAACACTACATAATACGTAACAAAAACAATACGAAACAAAATGATGCGATGCCTAACCTCAAATTTTGTTGACGTTAGATTTTTGAGATTGCTAGTTGCAAGAGGTTGCTTGCTTGCTAGTAACTCAGAAGTTGCAGGTCAATTAAAACTTTGTTGGTATTTAATTAATGTAGTACTAAATTGTACTCTACTTATCAATACTGAATGATATCTAGGCTTAGAATAATATTTAAAAATAATAAAATAATTAATGTATGGAAGTGAGACCTACCAAACTGAGCAGTTTGGTAGGAAAAGTGTGCTAGTAGAGTTAATGCCGTTGAGATGCGAATATGCGATCCTTAAGAAGTATATTGGGCGTAACATTGAATGATGGGATAAAAATAACATTTTAAGGGAAAAGCGTGGCTGAAAAGTGGGTGTTGTGACTAGAATAGAGAAAGATATGCTTCGGTGGTTCGGGCATGTTGAAAGGATGAATGAAGAGAGAATAACGAGATAAATTTGTTTCAAAAGAGAATGGCAGTGTTGGTAGGGCACGCCCTAGGTAAAGTTATATCGATCAGATTAGCGGATTACTAAACCTTTTTTATGGAAGAAGGTGGCGAACAAGCGAGCGGTGCACCTGATGTTAAGTGACCGCTACCCATATAGGCATCCGCAGCAAGCAAATGAGTTGCAGACTTGTTGCCTACCTTTAGTAGCCAGAGGAAGGGATAGACAGGACAAAGTATATTTCCCTACTCATCCCCTTCTCATCCTATCCTTGGTAAGGAACGATGGGAAGGGGAAGAGAACTGACACTAGGCCTCCGGCAACTCACAGACGAAACGCAGAAGGAAGGTGGTGGTAAGTCCTACTTTTTACCTACAACCGACGAGCATGTATACGTAGATGTATGTATATAGAAGAAGCGAGAAGAGTGTGCCAGGATCGCGCCAAATGGAAATCCATGATCTACGCCTACCCCTCTGGGTTACGGGCGTGATATTTATTTAAAAATTGATATAAATAGCTTGTGGCTGCGATTTTAAATTAGGTATATCCCTTTTTAGTAAAAAGTCATATACTAACCTAACCTAATGTATCTTTGATAATTTTTTGACAGTGACGGTAACAACTTGTCATTGATTGACAACTGACATGACAAATTGCAACGGAAATTGCCAACTTGGATTAGAATTATAATGTGGAATGTTTACTATTATAATCAAGTTCTTGTTAGTAATTGAGGGCAAAAAATTGCGAGTAAATATTAATGGAGCCTCAATGCCAATTCTACGTTGTAAGAAAAAAGCGTCTTTGCAGAATGACAGTCCGACCGGGAATGCAATATTGCGGTGAACATAACCCAATGCCGGAGGATGATCTCGGTCAAGTACGAAGAAGTCAGCACTATCTTACTTTCTGCCATATTAAATAATCCTATATAACCTTAGCATAACCATGTAGGGTCTAAGCAGTAATTGCGTACAATTATTAAATTCATGTGATAATAGGCCATAGGATCTTATTTATCACTATATGCTCACGGCTTAAAAAAAATCAATTATTGCTGCCTGTTTACCCCATTGGGTAAAAAATAAATCGTGAGAGCTTTGCCCTAAACAAATATTGAAAAGCTACAAAGTATACATTAACACCATTGAAACAAATAAAATATTGCACCACAGTACATACTAACATGTTGAACTATATTTCAGGATGACAGTCGAATCCCATGTCCAAATGATCCAAAGCAGTGAGTCAAATTGAATTACACATTTCTATGACATAAATACACTAACATAAATGTTCAACATAGTATAAAACAAAGGTCCCACCGCTGTCTGCTCCCTTAGACCTCTTAACTATGCAACAGATTTTAATGGGGTTTTCATCAATTAACAGAGCTATTCAAGAGGAAGGTTAATATGTAATATATTAAGGACCCTAAAGATCAAGATCCTTTACATCATATAATTTAAATAATTATCTTGGAGTAATCGCAAAATAAAAACTATGAGAGCAAAAAAAAATCAAGCATGGGTCTCAAACCGCTGCGCCACGCCCCTTGCTGTCACCCACTGTGTGTAATGTGCTTCAAAAATGGAATTCACCCGGGTGTAACCTATCCAGTAATTAATTAACATAGTTAATAAAATAATTTAATAACATAGTTAATAAACACAACATAATTTAATTCTAAGGAAGACCAAAGTTCACCGGATCAACTAATATATAAATAAATACGACACTCATGGTCTGAGGTATAGGCAGAGATGTTAATAATTAATTTCCATTTGGCACTATCCTGTCACTAGAGAGCTTACATAATGTATGATATGATACATTATGAATATATATAACCAATAAAACAATATAAGTATCATGTTTCCTACTACTAATCCTGGTGACATATTCCTACAAGTCATCAGTATCATCATTATTATAGTTTATAATCCTGTTATTCCGATATCTAGCATATGTAGCCCGATAGACTTTTATATCTCTCAAGCTGATGGGAGGAAGGGATATTCCTTCCTTCCCTCCAACACAGTGGTGTTGCCCATTGGAAGGAAACTCACTGTTAAAAGGAAGTTAAAAAGATATTTAGTAAACAAATACCAAATAAAATGGGTTCTTTCAGCACTTGCTATGTGAGGAGGCTGGAAAAACATCTGTCGATATGCAATGCCCACCCTCAGGATGATCCTGACTATATTGTTAGAAATGTAAACTCCCCACCCGACAATGGAGTATGCCCAAGACGACCGCTCAATGAATACCCAACAAGCCAAGTACAACATGTCATGGATAAAATCAACTCCTTATATAATGGTAACTCTTATGAATAATTTACTTTGATAACTATTTTGCAAGAGTTTCTGTTCCATTATAGTCATGGATCATAGCAAACAGATGAAAAAAATCTATCTAAGAGTTAAGAGAATCACAGACAAGATGAGGTATCTTGTTATTGCAGGTAAAGAAAGAGTGAAATTGTAATAAAACCATTGAACTTTTAGAGCTTGTGGAGGGCAATATTGACAGTGTACCAGAACTGCCAATACACAAAGCTGTGGTGGAAGAATTCACGACCGCAGGGCGCATGGAGAGCTCCCTGCGACATCTTCGGCAAGCTTCCAGCATCCTACACCAAGTGGAGGCAGAGGGATTGGTGCAGGATGACACTTGCTATGTCGAGCTAGGTGCGGGCAAAGGTAATTATCAGTTTTGTTACAAAAAATCATGGATCAGACAAGCATACTTTTTATTAGAATTCGACTTTAAGTCAGGGCTGAAAGGTAGTTATTTATATTCATTGTAATATATCTGGTACAGTCCAGAACACTAAAGGGGTTTTGGTCTTCGAACTTTGGACAGGCCCTGTTTATAATTTGCATCACGGATAAGAGCTCAGCTAGGGGTTCGGCTCTTCTAAGAACCCCATGCTTACAGTAGAATCATTTTGAACTTGTGAGTCTAGTCATGTGTACAATGCAGGTCAGCTGTCAGTGTTTGCGGCGACGGCTTGGTGCGACGCGGGCGGCAGTGGCAGCAGCGTGCTGCTGGTGGAGCGCGCGGCGCTGCGGCACAAGCGCGACAACCGGCTGCGACCAGGCGCCGCGCACCGCCTGCGCGCCGACCTCGCGCACCTCGTGCTGACGCGAACGCAGGCCGTGCGCGACCACCGCACCGCCGTCGCACTCGCCAAGCATCTGTGCGGCGTCGCTACCGGTGTGTATACATTTCAAATATAAATCAAACTTAAAAGTAAACACGACATGGTTCTTAATTTATTTTTAATGCAACCATACATTTGGGGGAAGTATGAGTTTTTATTAACCCGAAACATTTCTGAACATTTTAAAAGGAAATAATATTTGATGTAGTACAATGAATTTAGATTATGCATTGAGGTGCGTGGCGGGCGAGGCGTCGACGAAGACGGCGGGGCTGGTGATGGCCACGTGCTGCCACCACCGCTGCGAGCTGGCCGCGTACGTGGGCGAGCTGCAGGTACGTCGGTACACAGTTCGTCTAATAACTCTATTCACTGTATAAGAAAACCGCTTTTGGTTTTATAAAATCTAAGAATAAAAAATAAGAATATATTATGACCTTTTTTATATTGCGTATTTGTTTTATCGTATTGCGTATTGTTTCAGGAGTTGGGGATCAGCAGCGAGGAGTTCAACATAATGCTGGGGCTGGTGTCGTGGGCCACGTGCGGACACGGCCGCAGCCGTCAGCACCGCGCCCGGCCCGACGACACAGACCGCTCCACGGATCACAATGTATCAGATAATAACAGAGACCACGAACGAATACCCACAACTGAAGTAGAGTTACAAGAAACTAAGGTCAAACATAGCATTGGGCTAGATCTGAAAGTCAGAGAGGAGGTGGGGCGGCGCGCTAAAGCGCTAATCGACTGGGGCAGAGTCCTATACCTGCGGCGACGCGGCTACCACGCGCGCCTCTGCCATTTCGTGCCGCGCGACGTTTCCTTAGAGAACGTCTGCATCATCGCCAGCAAGCCATGACAGTGAGGCTGTGTCAGTGCAGTTTAGTGTGAAGCGAAAGAGTGTGTAAAATAAAACATTACCAATGCAAATATATTTGTATATTTATATCAATAATTAGAAACTAAAACAAAATTCTATATTTTCTATACAAATTTCAAAATAAATGTCCAACGAAATGCCAACAGTCTTCACTAGCATATACAATGAATATCAACCTCCTCCTCCTCCGACCAACCTCGTATCAAACAATGCTTAAATCACTTGTTGGGTACATGTTAGCATTTGTAATTGAGTTTATATAGGCAACACTTATATACATAAAAGTTTTCAACGTGACCTGGTGTGAGGCACACCGTGTACACATCGTTCAACATACAATTATATTAAATTGAAAATATAGAAAAGATGTAGTGGATGAAGCAGTTTATAGAGTAATAAAGCAGGTGTGTTGATGACTCGCTGCTCACCTCGCATTCATCACAATACAAAAATTGTCAAAATAAAAAAAACATTAATAAACCATATTCTTCGATATATTTGCTCCAACTAACGTAAGTAGATGTAATAAAACAGTATTCTATATAGAACAGAATCTAACTACAAAGACAATGTCCTACACGCAACTATAAATGCTTAAGTCTAGGCGAAAATTAATCTAATACATCTTGAATCACCCCTCACATCACCCCTACCCCCTCCCCCTGACATAAGGTATCACTATGTACATAAGATTGTCTAAGGCTCATTCTGCAAACAATATACATAACTAATCGCACACTACGCAGCAATAGTATTGAATCTACAACAATGGAAGTCTTTTTAATATTATTTTACATATAATAAATATTTATACAAAAGCTGTGACTTTTTATTATAAATTTTATCATTAAATTTGCCATATTACTTTGTCTCGGTGGTTTGCCCACTTGTCACAAATGCATCAGACTGGAAGCCGGAGTGCAGCTCGTCGAGTCCTAGCAATTCTTCAGCTCGTTTCATGTTTGTTACTTCTTACTAGTAACAAATCTATATATATAAAAGTCGATGTGTGTATTTATGTTCCCTATAGACTCCGATACGTCAATGCAATTATCAGGAAATCTTTAGATTGTGAATTTTGGTAACGATCACATCACTAATATTAAATCCAAGTTAATACAATTTAAACAATATTGGTGACCACCATAAGGGCCGCTTTCATGGATACGGCAATTTCTATATCAGTAACTTCCATTAAAAACATCGCATTTCAAATTTGCCCAATAGTAACAATTGATTTTGTCATACGCTAAGCATAAATTAATACGTGTAGTCTGGCGGGGAGCCGTGATGCACGGGGGAGGCGTCGTGCGCGTGCTCCGGTCGCGCGCTGTGTCAGTAGCCGTAGTGCTCCTGTATGGAGGAGACCACGCCGTTGGCCAGCGAGGACAGCCGGCCCGCCACGCGCGTCACGCCCGCGCGCACCGACTCGCGCACCTACACGGACGCACATACATTTACATTTATGTAGTTAAAGGGTTATTAGCACATAAATTATATTGTTAGATTTCATTATTATGTTGTTTTCTTTTAGGTTGGTGTGTATGTATATAACGTGATTTAGAAAGTCTTTAAAACGTCAGATTAATTTGAAAACAATTAGGAAGTACATTAGGATCTTCAGGATTTTCCGATTTATAGGGTTTGAGAATAACGCCATCTAGGTGTTAAAATTTTAATAATGAATACTACATGTAATGGAATTACCGTGTAGATACATTTTGGTATTTAGAACTGTTAATTTTATCAACATAAAATTAAATCCAGCAAAATAAGACAATACTGAGGGATGCATATATCAAAACATGTCAACTCATGAGGATGAAGATTGATCATCCATGAAGAGGCATTATGGGTCATTCAAATAACTTTATATATGCAGCACATACACTCAAAATAGATAAGCTTATCCGTAACCCAGTGGGTCGGCAGAGATTATGGATTACCATTTAGCACACATACATATTACACAATCTTCGAGTACGAGTAATTTTAATATCATTTTTCTTTGGCATGTCACTAATCTGTCACTCAAAATAACAGATAATTGGTGATACAATTGTTCAGAACCCAACTTGTGCTTTCCATAAACAATCAGTTTAGTTACTTTTTACACTTTGATCTTCTCCAAAAGACCAACAAGCGATACGTTTTTAACGCTCAAGTGGCGCATTCGGTTAGCACACGATACTTATAAAGCAAACGCACCTCATCCAGGTCGGGGGCGGAGACGGTGAAGCCTGGCGGGCGGGTCGCGCGCGCCTCTCCGAAGTACTCCGCGGACGAGATGCTGGAGCTGCCCTGGAACCGGGACAGGTTCGAGTCCCGCTCCCATCGCGACTCCTATCCAAATAACTAATTAGTATCTTTAGGCTTAAATGAGCACCACATTGACATTTTTCGCTTTTTGTATCTCAATAATCATAAGATTTGAAACTGCAAAAATATGCTAAAAAAGTTCAGGGCAAGTACATATTCTCATTGGCTACCCTCTAGCCTTATAAACTACTTCAGTATCCTACAGTGATGCAGCAGGTTGCAAGGTGGCTTCAAGGATTGGTCATCAGTTCATAGCCAAAACATAGATATTATATTAAAATCATCCTTCCAAGACTTGATCACTTCAGTTATAACAATTCACAGTACTGTGCTAACATTCAACAGCACTTATTTTCTTGTTTCATATTTAAGTTGTATTGAAATGGCTCACTCTTATTGAGCAAACATCATACAATTGTTTCTGAGAATGGTTACAAACAAACAATGTACAGGTGTTTTCCAAGGTTGATTTTATCTCCTACATTGTTATCGTTATAAATTCGTACATTTATATTGGGAAGAAAAAGTGTGGGGCGCAGTCCATCAAAATTGGACGATGAATCCAGTGGCCTGATGTTATACTCGAGAAGGGGAAGGCGGTGGTACCTGGTCACCGAAGAACTGCGCCGAGCTGATGGACTTGGCGGAACCAAACTTCTTGACGGCGGAGTCATCCTCCGGTTCCTTCTTTGCGTTTCGCGCGCGGCCGCCGCTCGTGTTGTTGGCGGTGGTTGGAGTGGAGGCGGCGGGCTTGGGGCTGTCGAACATGGTGCGCACTGCACGCGCGGGCTCGGGCTCGATGCGCTCCCAGCCGGGCTCCACGCGCGAATCGCGCTCGCTGTCCAAGCCGCGGCTACTGCTGTATGGCTCGTTCCTAGTGCGGTGCCAAAATAACAGTTTTGGTTACATTTGGTGGGTTTTTTTTTTTCATTAATATAATTATTCAAGTGAACTTAATTTGTGTTATTTCTATAATTTTCGATATTTGTTATATAATATAAGATTATTTTTTAAAGTATGGGCCGTTCAACATTTAGTAACAAGTAACATACTCAAACATAAGAAATACCTTTAAAATGTACACGAAAATGAATGTTAAATATAAATGTACATGGTTGACATTTAGTGACATCAAATATTAATTTTAATATATTGCATTGCAAGCTATTACATCGGTCTCTATGGCAGACTGTAGGGTTGGTATTTATGAGCCGACCTGATCATGGTGAAGACGGAGTTGAAGTCGTCGAGGTCGTCGAGGGGCGCACGCGGCGCCGGCGCGTCCTCCTGCTCGATG
>JWHW01025835.1:18900-30055 GCA_000931545.1 Papilio glaucus
CTCCGAGCTCAGGCTCTCCGCCGACGTCTGCTGTACATGCAAGCATCTCAAATACAATCATTTACTATAATTAAGTGACACATTAACTGTCACCAGACAGTAAAAAAATCCTTGTCATGGCTCGATGATTTATGTTTTCATGCCATCTAGAGACACAACAAACAAGAGTGTTTGACAACTTTTGGCAACTTGTGGCACCTGCCTGCCAAGGTGTGCCACAAAATATAGTAAAGGTGGGCCTCAATTGTGATATCAACCCCAGAAGCTTAATATACATACTATTGGCCCTTATAATAATAAAACAACAAAGTGCTATTAAGAACTTACTCTTCAATCAATGCATTTCTTTAGAATCTATATTTTATAAACTATAGATTCTAAAAAAATATAATGACTAATTTTTAAAACAATCACGGGCTGCATGTGGCCCGTATGCTTGTTTGTGACCGAGTGTTTCCATCAACTGATCAGTATGCAATAAATTTAAAATTTAGGAATTTTAACTATAACCCCAGAAATAGTACCATACAAGTCGCATATATTACCATTATATACCATTTGAAATTAATAAATTCATTATTTGAAACTTGTGTAAAAAATTTGATAAATTATTACACTATTAATATCACTCTCTAAAATTTTTTTACTCTATGACAAAAAAATACTATTGTTAGTTAGTGTTTGACTAACATTAAAAAAAAACAGTGAACACAGTTTTTTAAGTAAGGTACAAACAAATTTCAGTCCATGTTATGTAAAATGTCAACAAAGTCAAATTTCACATTTACATATTTGATGGATGAAAGGAACATGATTTGACCAATAACTTCATTACAAGCATGTGTTACATTATATTAATGTGAATTTTTCAATGATAAATTCACACATGTACATTTATGCAGCAAATATTTAAAATTGGTTGTAAAGCTAAACTTCCTTGCAATATAAACAGAATACTTTAAATTACGCAGAATTAGAATGCTGGTATTTTTGAATCACATTCTGGTAAAACTAACTTTAATAACTTAACCAGAATGTTTGCTTGACAGAAAAAATGTGATTTTGTTATACGGCTGCCACGGCCTGCAAGTGGCAGTGGCGGGTTACCTGTGCGTTAAGGCTTAGCTGGTTAGTGTTAGTGGCAAGGGCGTCAGCGTGCTCCGCAAACCAGTCTACCTCCTGCTCCGTCTTCTCTTTTCCTTTCACCTCTGGCGGAGACGGGTCCAGGTGAAGCTGTGGACATAGCATACAATGTTGAACTTTCATTTAAATTTCCTTATATTTTTTCAATTTATTTATGTTTATAATTTTTTTTATGTTAAGAGACAATGAGAAAATATATTACAGTGAAGTGTTGAATTCAAGACATGGTTTTACTGTAAAATAATCCAATTTATCAATATTATTTATTTAAAAATGCTAATGTGATTAAAGTAAGCTGTGAAATGTAAAGTAAATTACAGTAGCAATTAAACTTCATCTGTTATACTTTAACAAACACAACTCCTTAGGCATCTTCATAAGTATTTTTATTATAACTTGGTAAAACACACTAATTATCTAACGTTCATGTATTGAATAGCTTGGAGATCCTCATCCAATCTAACCTTAGGGAGTTTATCGTTGGAGCTATCACAATTTTTTCTTGCAGTTTGTTCCATGCTGTGACCACTCTGATAGGCAATAAATGCTTCATTGGGTTTCTTTTGCTGTGGTTTTGCAAAGTTTCACAGATTAAGAAATAAAATCAATTAGCAACAGTGCTTCCGTACGCACAACTTAAGAGATAAAAGCTATTAATAGCAAAGTTTGTGCAATACAAGCAGCTAATGAAACAGACTACTTTGATTATCACAGCTACAGTTTCAAAATGACAAATCGAAACTAACCACTGCAATGAAAAAGTCTAACAATTCTGATAAGAATACACAATTTGATAGAAAGATGTAGCAATCATTTTATCAAAGTGACATAAAAATTAATTATTTAAATTAATTGTCCCTATGTACAAAGCAACAAAACAAGATTAGTAAAAAGATATATTTTATTAATTGATTTCATTCTTTGTAATAATGACAGAAGCATTTACAGTTTAATGTTAAATTACAAAAAAATAAAAAATATAATACAAGTTTATGTATCTTCATTTACACCATTAACTTGATATGTTGTAAACCATGTTTTTATATAATGTTGTATTATACATAAGGGCCATTGAAATATCAATAGTGCAATTTATAAAGTTGGGTTTTCATTCCAGCAATAGTATGGGATTTATAGTGACTATATCTTCATATTTTGAAACTGATAGGTATTTTTATTAAACTTTATCATTCTTGGAAATAGGCCTTCCCAAATACCTATTCAATTAAGATTAGGTTGTACTGGGAAAACAGTAAGATAAAGGTATTTCTTCAAACATTTCAGAAATCAAACTAAATTATATAGATAATATTCTTTAAACTAGTTTACATTCATATGTATATGAAAATATGCATATTATTTGTAATGGCATACACACCTTTGTACCATGTATTTTCATTGCCTGTTCAGATAATGCATTCAATTTGTCTCGATACATCTGTGCAACTCGAGAGCTGTACTTTTGACGAGCGTCATCGGTGGACAAGCCGTGGCTGCGAAAGAATTGTGTCTGAAAATCAAAGTATATTACTTATTGTTGTAATTGATTTGTAATGTCGATGTTACAAGAAACCATAACAGTTATGGATTTGTATAAATTGGCAACTTGGAAGTTCAGTCTACAGTAAAATAAAACGTACCGCGTTCACATTGCCGCCGAGCTGCATGTTCCTGAGTTGTTTCCATGTCCAGTTTGTGTCAAGTTGTGTGGACCGGACGAAGGTGATGTGCACGCCCAGGCTGCGGTGCACCGCCGAACAGTCCAGGCAGATGAACACGCCAAACGTCACCGACGACCACGTAGGATTTTTGGCGTTGCAGTCGAAACATACCTGCACAAAAACTAACTCAAACAACTGAATCGTTAACCGTCAGCCTTCTATACTCTGATAAATACACACTTTGTTGGAAGGAATCGCTCTTAGCCTTTGAAACACTGATTCGATATCACTTTTACTAGGCCCCGAGTCAGCCATTTTTGAGACTATGCTGCTTTCGCTGCTTTGATTTGATGTGTATGTGTCACACGTTCGACGTTGTCACTTAAATGTCAAATGTTGCATTGCACAGTGTTCAAAGAGAATGTAATAACTACGGTAATAGTTGGTAATTGTGTTGATAAAATTGAATTAAAGGATGAAACTGATTAGTGATTCAAGTAGAAATACATTATAGAAATTTGGTATTATAGAAACTGGTTATCGAAAAATATTGAATGAAAGGTCTAGTCTAGGCCTAGGCCCATACATAAGAGAAGAGAAGAAAGAAAAATTAGGGCTCAAAAATACCTATTGCGCTTTAAGCGAGCTTTTTCAAGGCCATTTTGTTCCTTTAAAGGATTATACAGAACATAACTAGTACAGCTTTCACGTCCACCAGTACTCGCTGTCCCCTCTTTTTATGATTACAATACAAGTCAACAACAAACCTCTCTTATCAACTCGACAGATAAGGCATGGCACGTCACAAAATAGTCTCCGTTATACCAGAGCCTTGTGCTGGCCCCCAAGATTCATCTAGTCAGAAGATTCCATATAAACGACTCCAAAAATTAGCACCAGAAGATCATTCTCTTATGTATTTACAAAACTTGTAACTCAACTCTCACGCTCTACTCAATAGGCGACAAGGCACTGTCCTTGTTGACTATTGAGTAATTACCACTAAATAAGTGGTTTATCTGGTTTTACTTGTAAGCTAGTCTTTTGAAAGAAATAGTCACCCCATGTGAAATCTTAATGAGAAAATAGCGATAGATATATTTTGCCTCAATGTCATATTATTTTTGTACTTTATAAGAATCTACTTCCGAATATTAAAAGTTATTTCAGGTTATGTTATGTAAAATTAAATGTGTTATTTGTATGTATAAATGATATAAAATAATGGTAGTATGTTGCGTAGATTTACACAAAAGCTTTTATGAATTTAATGGTAAATCCATATTTGTCTCTTCTCGTCTACGGTTTACCTTTTCTAATGTCTATGGCTCGTTGATGGTGTCCAGAAGGACGCACGTTAATATTTTGTTTTAATAATAACTAAAATTGTAGCGAATATAATTTTTGAACATTTTTTTTACTTACGCTGTATAGTACGAAACACAATTTGTTTTATGTAAATGTTGAGAATACATTATTTGAGTAGTTGCCTTAGAAAAGACGCTTTCAAGTGGCCTCATCTCACATTAAGTGCTCAATTATGTTGACGTGCCCGATCGAGGCTGTGGAGTGAAAGTTCTTGATGCAACTTTTCCCTCGGATGTAGTGAAAATATGTGTGAAGTGAGACGAATAAGGTAGTGGTTCACAACATCCTAAATGGAAAACGTTGGCTTCCAACCGAGTGGGGAGGAGATAGAGCGCGCGCTGATGGATCTTGGGCCCCTGCTCGGTGTCACCATCAAAGAAGAAGCACCTGACGAACTCCACGAAGCACCTGCCGGGCCTGCGCCTGCGCCTGCGCCCGCGCCAAATCTCAATGTACGTATAGGTAAAGATGTAGTATCATCTGTATCACTTCACGTATAAAACATTATCGGTCCATCTTGTGCGCCTATTACATTACACGTAAACATTATACTCGCAAACAATCACCAAGCCAATGTCAGCAAATATTATTCATTATAATTATTTATTTATTATGCCTACCCCTCTGGGTTACGGGCGTGAGCGCATATTTATTCATATTTTTTTTATTTTCGTATTGAATTTCTCCTAATGTAGTTTTGCTTTTAATCCAGCTTCTTTTCACAAAAGTTTACCTACATATTTTTTTTTTAATATTTTAACATAACCCCTCATTCCCTCTAGTGTAAGGCATTGTCCAAAAGTCCTTCACAAATTTACGTTATTCCAAGGGCTAAGATAAAGATCATAATGAATATAAAATATCTTAGTAGGTTTCCACTGGTGTAACATCATGTCGGGATTCAAGCTTTCTCTCTATCTTTCTGAAAGAACTGAGATGATAAATATATTTTATGTGAATATTTATGGCAGTGTAAACCCACGGTGAAATGTTACTGCACAATAGCTGAACTCAAACTCACCTTCGTGATCAAGTTATGATATAATCTCAGTTGTTTTTACTGTCAAAATTATGTGCAAAATATATGTGATAAAAATTTATTAATTTATATATGTTTGTCAATTGTTGGTATACTTATTCCTAAGTTATTTATAATTAATTTTGCATACAATATTCAGACTTATAATATATACCACTATAAACTTACGGGAAACCAATGAAGAATTTTACTCAATATCACCGCACCGTTAATTTACTAGTTTTAATAGATACTCATATATTATTTATTACATATAGTAACTGCTAGCTTAGGACAAGGTGCAAGACAAAATAATTTAAATAACAAAAAAAGATGTTTAAAAAGTGGTACAAATGATATTGTTGGTAACACTGAATTCAATTTGAAAAACTTCAAAAGTCAAAATTTTAAGTCGAATTTTAATCTGTTATCAAAATATAGTAGAGCATTGATTATTCAAACAATTTGTCACATGTGATTATAGATTTTTGGACAACTGATTTATTTGGATAAACAATTCCCAAAAAAGCTTCCGAAGTGTACACTTTGGAAACGGGAATTGAAAGATACAATTTTCTTTACTAGCTTTGCTATTTTGGCTATGCAAAACGACGGTCCCTACGTACACTATCGAAACTGAAAACGGCTACTTTATTTTGTCCACATTATATATAATGTGGACAATATAAAGTAGCCGTTTTCAGTTTCGATAGTGTACGTAGGGACCGTCGAAAACTGACATGCTGATATTAGGTTAGCAAGGAGCAACAGAAGGGAGCTCCTTGCATGTTAGTTTGAGCATAGACCACACAACTGCCAATAGCAACTAAGGTGATTGAAATAAAGATGTGAAACATGTTCTGTTTACAAAATTTGTTTTCGAATTTTCTCACGAACAGTACATATGCATACTATTTGTATACTTACTCTTGTGTACAATATTTACCGATAAAAACATATTCATAACATAATTAACAGTGGTAGAGTCCACAACAACAACATCTGTTGTACGAATGGGCCGGCTCGACCGGTGAAATACCATGACCTCACAGGAAACAGGAGTGAAGTAGAAGTACTCTGCGTTTCGTCTGATGAGTGACGCGCCGGGGGCCTAATTGCAGTCCTCTTCCTCTTCCCACCCTTTCCTTATAAGGATAGGATGGGAGCGGGAATAGGAGTGGACGGGACAAGGGGCGGGGAAGAGTAAATATCCTTTTTCTTGTCTATCCACTCCTCTGTCCATTAAAGGTAGGCAACGCATCCTCACCACATTAGCTTGTTGTGAATGTCTATGGGTAGCGCTCACTAAACATCAGGTGATCCGCTTGCTCGTTTGCCACCTTCTGCCATAAAAAAAATAATAATAATAAAGGAGATTTATTGATTTGGTAAGTAGGGATACATGAAGTACAGTTAAGTTTGTCAACAAAACATAATGTATAATCAATATTATATAAATGGTATGCCTATGAAATGAATATTTGGAGAATTACTTAATTTTAGTCTGTTGAAGTGAGTCTACACTCTTACTTTCAGTTTAGTCGTTAACCTTTGTCAGGACAGATATCTGACACTGGTCACTTTCATCTTATGCTACAAACCATCACAGGACTGTATCTACATGTGAAAAATCCTTCACAAAAGCAGCAGATATATTCTTGAGTGCTTGGTTAAGTCATTATCCAGTTGATGGATGTTCCGATAGTTAACATTATTCTGTATATTGCCTTTCCAATTTTGTTCATAAAGTAAATGATATTAAGGTGGATGTTTTACCTATTTGGTTTTACAGATAATACAAATGCATGTTTTTGTTATAATTGTTCTTTTATTATTTACATTATGCATTCATTATTGGTCAGGTGGGCAATGGTGCAATGGAAGGTGCTGCGGGGGATGGCGGCGAGGGCGAGAGCGGCGAGGGGGATGGCAAGGCGGAAGGCGAGGGCGCCGACTCGCTGGCGTCGCCGCGCGCCGGCTCGGTGGCACGCTGTGTGCTATGCCGCACGCAGCTGGCACACGCCGACGGCACACCCAAGCTTATGGAGTGTCTGCACTCTGCCTGCGAACCCTGCATCAAAGCCAAGCTTGACGAGAAGCTCTCTGCTAACCGTGACTTCTTAGGTAAGTTGTTTTAGAAGTAATACCTTCTTGCAATAGGATTTAGTCACAATATTCGATTTCACTCACAAATATTTAGGAATTTACAAATTTTAACGTAAAAACCTTTGATAATAAAAATCACATCTAGTTTTGAAACAAGGCACGTGTTGTCACATCATATTGTAATTTTATGTTAAACTTATGTCTGCCTACACAAATACTTCTATATAAATACAAAGGATTGTTAGATACTAACATTTCTGTTTAATTTTCTTGGATAACCGCAGCAAGTCAGGTTTAATTGCATGTTTCAATCACAAAGCACAGGTGATGTTAGGTCTGGTAATGCTTGACGTCACATAACAAGCAAAAAAATTTAATATTGATTTTTTTTTTAAATAAGGTTGTATTTTATTGCAATGGTAACTGGTAAGTTGAAAGGCCATTATGTTTTTTTAAATGACTTAGGAAAACTATGTGCCCCTAATGTAAAACGCTCTTTATATTGTAAAGCGTACAAGTCAATTTCGAGAGTCCCGGTCGCAGCGACGCGGCGTGCCCATACAGTTCAATGCACTTTTTACGAGGTTTCCTTGCGTTTTATTATTTGTGCGCGCCAACAAGAACCTTTAGATATTGAAATACCAGTAAGGAAATAAATAATAAATAAATGTGCTCGCAGAGAAGGGAAACTCACATAAGTAATACGATTTTATTATTTTATCAATGTGACTGAACTAATGTTAGTTAAAATATACGGGATTTATGGTAAAATTTGAGAGCAGAGGGTATGCTGCGCTTTGTATTAATATCCGGTGTATCGTCACTGACGCCTCGCGTCGCATCGAACACGCAACGCTGAAAGTGAAAGGGGAAAACTTGGACACGGTGATTATTATCTATTCTAGTTTGATCAAGTCAGCTCGAGTAATGTGCAGCGTGAACTTGATACAAAAGTGATCGGATGCTGTATGTGGTGTGCCAATCTTTTAAATTGGCGATATAGAATTCTAACATTTGTACGGATACATAAAATTGAAGTGTCTGTATGTAATATCAAAATATAATTTCAATACTCAATACACATAGTAAAGGGTTTTTCAACAAGAACTTTGTTTTCTAAAACAAAATAAAGAGTTTAGATGAAGATGATTCAAATTGTTATTGTATTACGAAGAGAAAAGTTTGGCAATTATGAATGAAAAATGATATCTGGCAAATGTCCACCACGACCACGATTCTTTCATCAAAGTTTTTAATCACTTTTTGGCAAAATGGCGGGTCTATTTCGTTAATCACGTCACAGATTTTGAGTTTTAAGGCCGCGATCGATTCGATTGGCTCCGTATAGACTCTGTCCTTAACATAGCCCCACAAAAAATAATCCAGTGATGTTAAATCACACCATCTGGCTGGCCATTTAACAGCTGATTTTCGTGAAATTATGCGATCGGGAAATTTGGTTTGCAATAAATTGATCGTTTCGTAGGCTGTGTGACATGGGGCACCGTCCTGTTGTGGTTTCACATGTTTGTGCTATCGATGTCATCAATAATAGGCCAAAATTGAGATGTTAACATCTCGCGATAGCGTGATAAGAATACATACTTATATGTTTTCAAGCACATGTTAATAAATTCCTTTCTTTTTATCACTCATTGTAACAAAAACCCTTCTAAACCCCAACAAAATCAATGGATAGAGCTTTTTTATCCTTATAGAGGTATAAGGATAAAAAAGCTCTATCCATTGATTTTGTTGGGGTTTAGAATGTAATAAAAATAGTCTATTCTCATATAATATTAACCATGGTATGAGTATGTGAACCAAAAGACATTTTTATTAATTTCCACGCGGACAAAGTCGCGGGAACAGATAGTAATAAATAATCTATACATATAATAAAAATGTAACTGATCGCTGTCTGTACGTGGAAGTTATTTGAGAAAAACTATTATTAGGGGCCTTCATAAACGATATAAAACCCAAAACAATGACCATTAGAATTTATGTGCGGTTGTTACCGCTAATCTCAGAAACGGCTTAACCGCGGCTTCACTAATGTATTGTGGTAAGCTTCACTTAACATTTAGTGTTTGTTTTATCTCAATCAGTTTAAAAATAAAAAAGTTAAATCAATTTAACTGTGCTACGGCCTTACTGTGTCGACCCCGAGGGCAGTGAGATGATGATGAGGTTTCGGTAGTATTAAGTAGGTAATATTTCGTTTAGGTAAAATCGCAGGGCGGGTGAAACCGCGGGGCACAGCTAGTTCTTACATAAAATTATTTTCCACAAAGCATCAAAGCATTACGTTGACAAGCGAGAGACAGACGGCTTTCAATGCGGCCCTCGACGGCCTTGATGATCTTTGCCATGTGTTTATTTTTAACCGACTTCAAGAAGTGTTTTTGATACCTCAGAACTCCGCTCCTGGTGAACCGATAGTGAACCGTCTATTAATTATATGGCGGAGCGAAGTTTGCCGAGCCTGTTACCCTTTAATAAATTAAAGAAAATAATAAAATTCAAACGTCCCTCATCCATGGACGCGCGCCATTCGTTCGAAACGCTCAGCTTAAAAGATTATGGCGTCAATTTCTCTGGGATTCCCAGAAAACTTTATTTTTTTTCTAGGAATCACAAATCCTCTACATTACGAAGGCTTTAAAATAAGAAATAAAAATGTTGAAAGGTGAACTAAGTGTAATACTTGTTGAAGTACAAATCGTTATCAATGTGAATATAACACTGCATAACTTTCTCCATAATCCGATGATAGCTACTGATCGAGCCTAGGCTCGGCCCCCTCGGGCAACCTCGAACCGGAATGCAAACGCGAATGAGCGACAGCCCAAGCCGAGGTCCCCTCTCGGGGGCCTTTGAGCCCAATCACTCAATGGAGCATCCGCCGAAGCGACCTAAGAACTCGGTGGTCTCCCAACCCGGTATTATCCGGAGTTTTCGAGCTTAGTTACTCTTAAAGAGGTGAAACTGTAGATGAACTTCTAGACAAATGAATTCAGACACAAATAAATGAACATCAAATTTATAATTTGCATTATCTGATAAGAAACAAAATTTATTAAGTAACTAGCTGTTGCCCGCGACTTCGTCCGCTTTTAATCAAATAAAACATCATCAACAACGCTACCACCATCACTATCATCATCACAACCACCAACAGCATCATCAAACCCACATCATCACCACCTCCACCACTACCACGACCATCAAACCGGTGATGATGATGATAGTCATCACCATCACCACTACTATCATATTACCATCAAAGCTACCACCATCAGCACTACCATCACTATCATCACCACCACCACCACCACTACCACATAACCACCAAAGCTACCACCATTACCGCTAACATCACCACCATCATCACCACCCCCACCACATCACCTCCAACGCTACCGCCATTACCATCACTACCACTGACTCCAAAGAAGTTTACACTTCAATAAAGGACTCAAGTAATTTTTTGTTATTATTTTACTGCTTAAAGCAACCTTCGTGATATAGCAGGTAGCGGGCGATGCTGTCTATACGGCGCCGCGTAATTTTGGTTAGAATTTCGAGGGTTTTTAACTTTTTGCGCGGAACCCTAATTATTTTGCTGAAATCAATGTAGCCTTTTTGAATCCTTGCAATATAATCAATCTTTCAGTAAAAGTCTCATCCAAATCGATTCAGTCGTTTCGGAGATTACACGGAATAAACAGACAGACAAAAATTTTAAAAATTGTATTTTTGTAATAAGTACCGTATATACATCATGTGTACTGGGTATGGGAATTTAATTTTGATATTACATACAGACACTTCAATTTTATTTATCTGTATAGAT
>JWHW01025840.1:7757-31626 GCA_000931545.1 Papilio glaucus
AGAACCATGTCAACCATTCGTTTGATAAAAATGCTATAAAATAGAGTACTATTAAGTAGCTAATATCATTTCGTTTAAGTAAAATTGCAAGGTGGGTGGTGAAACCGCGGGGCACAGCTAGTAATATAATACTGTCTAATTGTCAAAATTGAAATGAAGGATAGCTGCGTACTGTAGACGCCCCATGCCCCACAGCGGAGAATGAGTACTATATATAAGATTGTTATACTTTTCGAACGTATTATACTTTTGCAATATTCCTATAATAAAAAATTTCAACAAGAAATTATCCTTTATACCCCTAGGGATGACAATCCGAATTTCAAGTTCGTTTTCTTCCACTCCCGTTCCCCGGCGTCCCTGAACTATTATTGATACATATAAACTTTCAAATTTCGACATCCCTAAGGGAGGAGAAATTCAAAACTAAATTCATAATATCTTACCACATCACACATGGGCTTGCTCCGTTAGAACTGTCCATAACTATCGATAAGTTTATTATGTGCATTAGAATTTATATTGAACTAATACATCTTCAAGTAATATATAATAGTTTGTGAAGTTACATTTGTTTTGACGTGTCATGACATATCGTGAGTGAATGCTTCCCTTGATTTGGAATTGCTTGCTAAAGAAGTGCAACTACTTCAGTACACAGACATAGACATATAAGATATAATTTGTTTATATACTATGTACAAGTGAGTTTTTTTTAATATTTTACATATTCTAGGGGCCTCGTTTATGTTGATGTACAATGGAATGTTAGACTCGGGTTCGATTTGATGTCCACATAAACTCGACCCCTAGAATAGCCAACGGTATGTTACGCAAGGTTTCAACCTAATTTGGTTTTTAAGATTGTACCACCCAACCCAACATAACATAATCTAGGCTGTGATCAAATTACAGATGAAGGTATACATTTCTTATGCCGTATCTTATACTATCAGGTACATCTATTTACGTATGTATTCACAGTTACTAGGGGAGTGAAACGATCAAGATTTCAAATATTGATATTGATCTAGAATACGACATAATAATGTTTACATAAATTTTTGAGAAATTGTGAATTAATTGAAATTTAATTAAGAAATCATTTTGATTTTGTTTTATTTTTACAAGATTTCACTTAGCTTAGGCAAACTATTGCTTGTTTTGGAACAATTGTTAATTGTAATCAGGTCCACATGGTGCAACGTTAAGCTATTTGATTCCTGCTCGCAGCGGGCGTGCCGTAATTGAACTAACGTGTACTCGATCAGTTTACGATCCAAATCCAACTATCGCCTAAGTCCTAAACAGTTTCGGGTACCAAATAAACAGTACTACAACGGTTTTCCGTTTTAAAAAATGTGTTTTTTCGAACGGCGATCAACAAAAAGCAAACGAAACAAGTGTTGATAGGTTATTTGTCTATCTACCCGAGCGAATCTTGGTGCGGTTAATATTTTTAAGTTGTGTTTTCCAAAATCATAAAATAAATAAAATATTTTTTTTTCGTTTTCCTAAAATTAGGACTATCCTCCAACACCAGGCAACTACTTTTGAGAGGTGAAATAAAACAAGTTTTTTTTAAAACTATTTTGTTTTTGTTTGCAAAAATAGGTTAAAATGAAGAAAAAAACTATGTTTTGATAGACATGTTACTCTATAGTCTATACAAAGTACATTTTTTTTAAGTTCAGTAATTTACCATGAAGTAGGTCAACTATCCGTCTATATTATATATTATACAGGTCAACTATATTATTTTATTACCTATAATAAGACGTAATAATGATTACTGGCCTATTTTGATGGCAGCAACCAATTAGACGATAAAAAATATCTCATAAGGTGAAAGTTAAATAATTTTGCAAAATTATTACTTCTAGATATCTGCAATTACATTAATTTTGATTTCTTTTTAGAGGAGAATAGTTTTAATACGTAAGCCACAGTTAATGTGAGTAATAAAAGTAATAATCCTGCTGTAAGAAACACAACAGAACTAATAACAATCAGCAATTCTAAATCGTAATGTTCAGTCCATGATATATTGGCCCCGGGAGCACGCAAATGCTTGGCGCCGCCGTGACGAAGAATGTACTCAATCCACCACATGGCGCGGTCGATTGGCCTCTGTGGCTGTTCCTGTATAAGCGATCGTAGCCTCACTATGTTATCGCGGTAGCTGAAAAATAAAACAATGTTACTAAAATAGGGTCGTCATGTAGAACACTAATTTGTCTATCTGTTTCCCTGTACAGCCTAAGTTAGCTTCTTAGGCGGGATATGGCACTGCGCTATGTGGTAACAGTTAAACATTTAGGTGTCGGGTTTCGACAATTATCTGTGTATTATTACAGGTTCGTCACGTACACTAAGCTTTGCAATCCTAATACGCTTGGTGAGTTTTGTACAGAAGGACAGAGACACAAGCATAACATCAAATGGCTGGCTAGTCGAAGGAAATAATTATTAAGCGTTTGTAAGCTACGTGTTCCCCGGATAATACTAAGCCGAGAAATAAGAATTATCACTGTTCCACATTCACAAGAATTATTTCATAAACGGGCCAAGTGCCTATTGGTCTCGCGCCCGAAGGGTTCTGTACCGTACAGTTGAAAAAATCACGTTTTTGCATCATTTTATGTTATGGCGGCAGAAATACATCATCTATGAAAATTTCAACTGTCTAAATATCACGGTTCATGAGATACAACCTGGTGACAGACGGATAGCGTCTTAGTAATAGTCTCCCGTACTACCCATTGGGTAAGGATCCCTAAAAATCATCCTTATTGACAATTTGCAAGAATTGTTCAAAGTTATGAATTCATGGTAGTAGTTACCTGTTATCCTGAACAACTTCTAAAATTGCACTCTTAAGCTTATCTTCAGTAAGATCCTCAAAGTACAACCTGACTCCAATTTTATGTTGGAGATATTTTTCTACATTGTACCACTGATCTACAAACCTCGGGACACCAATGAGTGGAACACCAGCTGTTATCGCTTCGTCGGTAGATTGTAATCCTCCTTGTGTGATGAAAACCTTTACATTTGGATGCCCTAAAATAAAACTTTTTAAAATTTTCTTAATGAAAGAAGAAGGCAAACGAGCAAGTCGATCACCTAATATCTAGTCGCTACCCTTATAATTTTATATATTGATCACGTACTCAGTAGATCGGCTTGTGGCAGCCATTTGAATGTTTTGATATTCTTAGATTCTCCGGGCAAATTATCATTTTCCATCTTCCACAATACATTGTACGGCAAATTAGAGAGAACTTTTTTAAAGATTATCATTTTTTCTTGAGGCAGCAAAGACGTATTCGTATTGGTTCCAAAACTGAAGTATATCACACCATTGTCTGAAGTATCCAGATATTGCTGAAGATCCTGAAACACAAATAAATGGCTACATGGTAATTATGTTTTTTACAGATTTGCCTTTTTATGTTTATAATGGAAAAAAAAATGAAAATTATTATTTTTCATGATGAGTTCTTGACGTAATAACGATAGGTGATCTTCAGAGTAGATCAGTGGCTATAAAGTAAGCAAGAGAAGTTTAAATTAAAAAGCAACTCTAATAGAATAGAAATGAAAACTATTAATAGATAAACAAACCTTTGGTAGGGGCTTCTGTGGCTTTTGATGTAATCCTCCCATGTGTATAACAGTCGGTGGCACTGGATAATTTCCCTCCCAAATCTGATGTATATTCACAAATAGCATGTCAACGTTATCCTTTAACTTCTGTAATGTTGGCGTGTCAGGTCCAAATAGTATTTTTAACAATTCGTTCAATTTCTCCTCACTTTTGTTATATAAGTAACGAATGTGCAGTTGTTTGTAAAGTTCAGTTATTTTTTCTAATAACGTCAAATTATAAAGCCTTTGACTGTACACGTTGTGATATAATAAAGGCTGCGTTGGTGCTCCAATTATTTCATAGCTACCGACGAAAGGTCCAAATGAACTTACTAATATAGTTGGTGCTTTAAATATATGACTTATTGCCAACATAGGAGTAAATAATGCTTCTATGAATATCAAATCATAACCCGCATTAGTATTCTTAAGTATGTTTTGAAACTCATTTGTTTGTACTATAGCTTCAGTTGAGTTATAGATAAGATCTCTCATAATAATGGCCTGACTTAGTGAGTCTGTTTTTCTTTCTGTCATAGCTTTGTATGCAATTTTTTTTATAACTCCATATGCTACGTCATGTACGTCAATTTCAGTGAGATTAGCAGGTACGTCTTGTTTGGAAAACATTGGATCTGTAGTCACAATTGTCACTTCATGTCCCAGTTTGAGTAACTCCAAAGTCAACGGTCGAAACACAACTTGATGACTGATCGACGCACAAGGGTATACCGCTAGAATTCTTGATAATTCAATATTCGAAAAACATCCAAATAGAAATAATACACGCAAATGTACATTAAGCATATTTAAATTTTTTTTGTTGCACATTTAATTTATAACTGAAATTTTATAAAATGTTGCTTTTGAAATAATTAATTTACATTTTATGTCGTACTGGTCTATAATGCACGCGGTATTTAAATGATCGCAATAATTGTATATCTCATTATTTATATAGAAAAATGTGTATCCTAATGTATTTGTGTTTACAAAATAAAGTGAAAAAAGTCAACTTAATTTAATATTGATAAGGTTTACTTTCCAACAACACGGTGATATTACAACATAAATATAATAACAATTTAAACGCGTCTGTCATGAATAGATTTTCTGATTGTTTGTACAGTTTGAATTCATAATTATTGAGTGAATCAACATCAGAATATGACATTATGTATTTTTAATTCATAAAAGGCTAAAGTCAGGATAGTTTCCGCACTTGCATACTTGCACTGTTTATGAATACACTTTGTTTGATATGATGGTGGCCGTGGTAGCTTTTTACCATAACTAGAAGTGAACCTCAGTACAGTGTCATGTAAACCTACAGCGGTATATTGGGCACACGTTTTGTGTATATTAGCAAAAAAATGTACTTTACTACTTCAATAAATTTATTCCCGATGGCAACTGATCCGGGGTCTATGAGCTTTTTAACATAATTTTGTCATGGTTCAACTTGTAGTATTGCGTCGTGTATTGATGCTTACTGTGGGACAATACAGCGTCGTGTGATGATTATACGGGTTGTCTGCGGCTCTCTGCACCAGACCATGATGATGATGATATTGTCTGCAAATGGTACATCTCCTGGTGGACCATTGCCCTGGGTCGATGAGTTGTCTTGTGGCGGTTGCTTGAGTGGTTCATAAGTGTATAGACTCGTCGTATGATTTGGGTTGATGGAGGGCGGGAGCAAAGCTCTCAAGTCTGCGGTAGCAATCGCACAACATGTCCCACGTTCACGTGTCACCCATCCCTTGAGGCGAGCAATGGACTCACAATGCGCTCTGCAGGTCGATATCTGTGCTGACTATGTCTTGGTGGTGATGCCTTATTATACACTTGATTACAAACTTTAGTGTCACGATCAGGAAATCAGCGTCATGATTATCGTCAAGATTCAACTGAGATCGTTGAGGATGCGACTGAGATCCTCCATGAAATTTTCCGTTATGATGAAGTCATCAGCAAATCGAAGTTGCGAAATGTATTCTCCGCAGACATTGATTAAAGATCCAGTGTCTTAAGAATATCTTCCAGTGCCGCAGTGAACCGTTTTTGGGTGATGACATCCCCTTGTGTGACTCTGGCTGTGATGAATCTGGCTGCAGCTTGACAAGCTTAGACTGACTGTCCTTCATTCGCACGGTTATAATCACAGTGTCGCAAAGACATCTTAGTTCATGATCACCTCGACATCGATGGGTCTTACCATGGACCAAAGCAACAATTTGAGGATTATTACTTTTTTGTGCTAAAAGCTACCTTTTAGTTTAGTTGCCAACATGCACTAAAAATACATAAATATTTACAGATGAGAATGATATTTTTTGTTGAATTAAAAGAGCTTATGGGGTACAATTTAAAACGTATAAAGTCCAAACGGCTATTCCAAACTTAAACGAGCGTATCCTGTGTTTAAGTCACGTAAGTAAGTATAAAGTTCATAATTTATCCATGTTTTAATGTCATAAATTTGGTTGGTATCTGCTACTTCTGATATGAGCATATAGATATAAAAAGATCCAATGAAATTGCTAGCTGTGTTTATGATGTACTCAAGCTTAAGAGCAAAGAAGGCTGTGATGACTTTAGACTTTGATCAGACAATGTACAATTGTACGCCAAAATAGAAATAGGATAATGTTTTTTTATGTATGTTTATGCAGCTAAGCAGCTCAGTATTAATATTAAATATACTTTCCTTGAAAAAGGAAAAACACAAAATGAGGGCGATTCTAAACAGGCCACAATAGATAAAGCTTCAAAACATAAAAACATTTATATAGAAAGGATAAAGTAAAAGAAGCTCTGTATAATGTTATTGATGTATCAAACAACATGGTTTTCGACTTTAACAAGATGCAAGCGAGTGAATGAAGTCTGAAGACTCTTCTCGCTTTGCAAGTACTACCACTTTATACCTTTGAAACTGCATTATGAAATTTCCATTATTGTATTTTTGATCAAAATGTGTTCTGGCGCTGTTGATTCTCCAGATTTATTTACTGAAATATTATTTAGAACGCTGTCGCTAAGCCTTAGATTTAAAGGTAAACATACCTTACATACATAGGCAACTTATAAAATAAAGTCTCCACAGGAAGCTAGTTTCCCTCGAAGCATTCGCCAAATCTAATTTTGATCACATCGCCAAATCTAATTTTGATAAGTGAAAAAAAAACAAGAATTTGTTCTAAACCGTATTAATTATATAAAAAAAGTTAAAATGAAGAAATAACAAGGACCTTTGTTTTAATACATATGTCGCATTATTCTTAATAGGTATAATTTTTTTAATTACGATGTGTTACCGCTTTACGAAGTTCGGTACACTTTCTTTTACAAAGTTAAGTTTGATGTGACCCACAAATAATTAAAAGCTTATTTTGAAAGCCGAAGCCAATAAGACAACTGAAAATATCCCATAAGGTGTAAGTAAAATATTTTTGCAAAATTATGACTCAAGAAAACTTCAATTACATTATTTTTAATTTATGTTTGAAGAAAAAAAGCTTTGATACGTATGCCACAGATAACCTAATTAATAAAAATAATAATCCTGCTGCAAGAAACACAACAGAACTAATAACAATCAGCAATTCTAAATCGTAATATTCAGTCCATGATATATTGGCCCCGGGAGCACGCAAATGCTTGGCGCCGCCGTGACGAAGAATGTACTCAATCCACCACATGGCGCGCTCAATTGGCTTCTGTGGCTGGTCTTGTATAAGTGATCGTAGCCTCGCTATGTTATCGCGGTAGCTAAAATAACATGGTAAATAAAATATAAAGAAGAATTATCCCTCTATAACATTCACAAGAATTATTAAAAATGATCACCATTCAAAATTTATAAGAATTGTTCAAAGTTTTGAATGAATTGCAGTAGTTACCTGTTATCCTGAATAACTTGCAAAATTGCACTCTTTAGCTTATCTTCAGTAAGATCCTCCAAGTATAGCCTGAGCCCAATGTTATGATGCAGGTATTTTTCGACATTGTACCATTGGTCTCCTAAAATCGGCACACCAATGAGTGGAACCCCAGCTGTTATCGCTTCGTCGGTAGATTGCAATCCTCCTTGTGTTATGAACACCTTCACATTTGGATGCCCTAAAATTAAATTGATAAACAATTATTTTTTATTTTAATTATGCCGGAAGAAGTCACACGAACAAGTGGTTTTATTGTGAAACCAGCTCTATACTTCTACTTAATGTATTGTATTGATTACATACTCAGTAGATCGGCTTGTGGCAGCCATTTGAATGTTTTGATATTCTTAGATTCTCCGGGCAGATTATCATTTTCCATCTTCCACAATACATTGTACGGCAAATCAGAGAGAACTTTCTTGAAGATTATCATTTTTTCTTGAGGCAGTAAAGATGTATTCACATTGGTTCCGAAACTAAAGTATATTACACCATTATCTGAAGCATCCAAATATTGTTGGAGATCCTGAAATACGAAAACATATCTATATAGAAATTAGATTAGAGATTACTAATTTTGCTATGTTTAATGTTTATGATTGAAAAAATCGAAAACGTTGTAGGATATTGCAGAATTTTAAAAATAAGAACTATTAGTTGTTGACCTAATAAAAAAAAGCGTTATTCAGAGTAGATCAGTAAATTTAAAGGAAACCAGAGATATACTACTAGGACCGTACTATAAAAATCTCTGAATCACGGACGTTATTGCTTATTTCCTTTCAATTTAGAAGCGTCTCCGGAAAATAAGAAGTTAAAAACTAATTAAGATTAAATAACCTTCGGTAGCGGCTTCTGTGGCTTTTGATGCAATCCTCCCATGTGTATAACAGTCGGTGGCACTGGGTAATTACCCTCCCAAATCTGATGTATATTCACAAATACCATGTCAACGTAATCCTTTAACCTCTGTAATGTTGGCGTGTCAGGTCCAAACAGTCTTTTTATCAACTCGTTTAATTTCCCCTCACTATAATTAAATAAGTAACGAACACGTAGTTGATTGTAAAGTTCAGTTAATTTTTCTAATAACGTCAAATTATAAAGTCTTTGACTATACATGTTGTGATATAATAAAGGCTGCGTTGGTGCTCCAATTATTTCATAGCTACCGACGAAAGGTCCAAATGAACTTACTAATATAGTTGGTGCTTTAAATATATGACTTATTCCCAACATAGGAGTAAATAATGCTTCTATGAATATCAAGTCATAACCCGTCGCAGTATTCTTAAGTATGTTTTGAAACTCATTTGTTTGTACTATTGCTTCAGTTGCGTTGTAGATAAGATCTTTAACAATAATGGCCTGATTTAGTAAATCTGTTTTACTTCCAGTAACAGCATTGGAAACAATTTTTCTTACAACTCCATATGCTACGTCATGAACGTCAATTTCAGTGAGATTAGCAGGTACGGCTTCTTTAGAAAACATTGGATCTGTAGTCACGACAGTCACTTCATGTCCCAGTTTGAGTAACTCCAAAGTCAAAGGTCGAAACACAACTTGATGACTGATTGACGGACAAGGGTATACCGCTAGAATTCTTGACGATTCAATATTCGAAACAATTCCAAAGAGCACTATTACACACAAATGTACGTTTAACATATTGAATTTTAATTTGTTTGATAATCTATTCATATCTATTATTTATATTCTATGTGAAGTAAAGAAATCACAATTTACGTTTAAATAACAGAAAAGTTATGTTATAGTAGCACTATTCTAGTAAAATTCACGCGGTATTCAATGATGTCAATTTTTATTATTAATCTTTCTGTTTGTATTTTCCGAACTGAAGTTATCACATCGTTTATATAGAAAAAATGAATGTAAGCGTATTTGTGTTGTTTAAATTAAATTAATCGAAACTAGACTTAATTCAATGCCGATAAGGATCACTGTCCGACAACGCGGTGATATTACAACATCAAATGCAAGAACCACAATCTATGAACACGCGTCCGTCACGAATAGATTACCTGATTGTTGTACAGGCTTAGTTCATAATTCTGGAGTGCGTACATTCAGAAGGTGAGATTATATAACTTTTCTTAATTAATAAAATATTTACAACTTTGATCTTTTTATATCATATGCAGACGTACACACACACTAAACCACATTCACAATGAGACTAGATATATTACATAAGAAGCACATTACAATCCGTTCTTACGTTTATATCTATTAAAATAACATAGCAATCTCAGTTAACCGGTTTGAGATTAGCTTCGAACGTATGCACTTGTACTGCCGCTAAGAAAAAATCTACAAAACAACATGTACAGTCAGTAAAAAACTGTTATTATGAGTATTGACTTTGCCTAACAATTTATAATGTTATGAAATTCTTTCTTGCACACTCATAATACATATGTACTTACTTCGTATTCAATAAGGCTTGTGAAGGCAAATTGTATAATAATAGATTTCTTCCCGCGACTTCAATTAAACAGAACGATAACTTCAAGTAAGTTCATATTTAGAAAAAGTCTATAGTTTTTGATTTATCTATATAATATAATATTCAGGCTATACCAATTCCAACCAATATCTAATTATACCTTGTAAACAAAAGTTTTTACGTTAAAATTTGTAAATCCCAAAAGATTTACGAAAAACGAAAAACTTTTTTCTCACATTACCTCATAACATTACCTATCCATAGTAAACAATTTCACTTCACTGTATCATTTTCATCACACAACATTACATTTCAGATGAAAGTATAAAAATGGAAAGGCCGCCATGTATAGTAAATGACGTTTCTTTGTTTACAACAATCATATAATCAATCATACAATCAGTTTATGTTTGTATCTATAATCACTTATAGATATAAACATAAACTGACCGATGGTAGATGGCGGTAAACGAGCAAACGATATTAAGTGACCTCTACACTCACAGCAGTCAAGTTACGAATGCAGTACCAGCATTCGTACATATTCTCATAGACGAAACGCAGAATTATTGCCTTTACTATAGCACCTTTATTTATTAAAGTAGTACCCCTTATATATTAAAATAGCTATTATATAGTTAATATATATACATGAACTATAACATAGCTATATATAGCTAATATATATACTGGAACTAGGAACGTCATTATGACTTGCGTTTATGTAAATAAACAGTAAGATAGAAATTTGAAATTATAATCTCTAAAAGGGTGAAATTCATTTATTTGGAATATCTCTAAATGTTGTGATTTAAAAATTTACATTACAGATAATAATAATTATTATAAAATAATAAAACTTGTCGTCTACTTGCAAAGAACTCTGAAGGAGTTGAAAAAGTTTCTTACAATAAATTATACGACAATATCGACATAATAACGCTGGAGTTGTCAGCAAAGGCGGATAGGATTAAATCCAATAAAGCGGCACGCAAAGAAGACACATTTGTGGCCAGGAAGAAGGCGATCAAATGCTTCTTGGATGAAATAATGAAAAAAGAAACATTGATTTAATGTTTAGTTATATTGATTTGTTTCCAAGGTTGCATTGGTCCTTTACCAATGGGCTGGCAAAAGACCTTTAGGCCAACTTTAGGGAAGACCTTTATCTATCAGTGGATGTTCATGGAATACAACTAGCCTAAATTCCACTTGAAATGTTTACGAATTTAAAAACATTTTTAACATTTTCGAATCTGTTATGCCGATTTAATGGCCACTCCCTATGTCAATTGATAAACACGAATTTGTCTCTTGGAGGCAAACACGATTTTTTCAATTTACGACGTATTTACAATTGCTACGCATTTTAATATTAATCTGGCAATAATTTTATTTGAATTTTCAACTCTTGTGCTGTTTACTGATGATAGAAAGTAAGTGCCTCATGTCATTGTAACCCTGACAATGTATGTGCAACATTTTATGATGATCGGTTAAGAAGTTAAGGAGTTAAAGCGTAACAAACAACCTCACATCCGCTTATAATAGGGTAAGGATACCCTTGCGTTGATAATCAAACTGTTACAGACATCGCTTATCAATAACGTACTATATGTACGTCATTGATAACCGATAGCGAACTGATAAAATTATAGACTGCGATTTTTACTACTACAACAGACTTTCAATGCTTTATCTTGATAGAGAACAGAGGAATAACTTAGAATATTATCTGCGAAACAGCATTAACAATCTTCAAGATTATGTGTAAGGGTAATTGAAATGGTTAAAAAGAACGAACTTTTATAAAAAAAAATTCTCGACACTCATGAGGTCGCCAGGACCTTTCGGAATCAAGATTTGAAAGTGGTAAAGAAAAAAGTAAAAAGTAGTAAAGAACCCTCAACAACAACCTCGGTTGCATGAATGGGCCGGCTCGATCGGGGAAATACCGCAATGTCACAGGCGTGAAGTAGCTCTGTGTTTTGCCTGATGACTGAGGTGCTGGAGGGTTAATTTCAATCATCTTTTCCTTACCATCCTTTCCTCATAAGGATAGTATGGGAACGGTGAGAAAATTAGTTGGTGATTAATGAGGAAAAGGTAATATACTTTTTCCTGTCCTCTGTCATTTAAAGGTAAGCAACCCATCTGCCACACATCTGCTTGTTGCGTGTTGTATATGCGCATGTACTATGCTTGTACAGGAACAGGCGGCTGCGCCCGCCGTCAATGTGACAGTGACATGATTAAACAGTCTGCACTAAGCAAGCGGTCGTATCATTACTCCCTATACTTAACAGTGGCGACGAGGATGGGCCTAACCTTGTCTACGGCTATGGAGCTAGCTGAAAACATTCACGGTCCGCCGTAAAACAAAACCGACTTATAAAAAACTATATTCAAAAACAACAAATGCACTTAAAAGTATAAAATAATTTTACGCAATTAAACATTAGAATAAATTCTTAATCATATTTATTTTTGGAGTCTGTGTCAGCGTTAGCTAAGGAAATACCAATATACGAGGATGCCTTAAGAAAAAATTTTACAAATGAACTTTATACTATACTAGCAACCCGTCCCGGCTTCGCCTGAGTACCACTAAATATGTTGATCCGATCGCTACCAAACACAGCTGACACCGACTCCAAAAATAAATATTATTAAGAATTGATTCTCATGTTTAATTGCGTAAAATTATTTTATACTTTTAAGTGCATTTCTTGTTTTTGAATATAGTTTTTTAAGTCGGTTTTGTTTTTTTTTTTAAGTTTTTTTAAACACTTCAACGTACCTGTTTATGAAAGAGAATACAGTGATATTTTGATTCGATACGACGAAGTCAGTAAGGAATTTATAAAGATTAAATAAATCTCTGCTAATCTTAAAAATAACGTTAGGAGATTACAAGTTGTAGAGTAACAATTGATAATCTCCTAACATACGCTATAAATATTAATTACCAGTACAGTTATTTCACAATGATTTACATTTATATGTAAATCGTATTTTTGATGATATGCATGCAGCATTTTTTATAGCAGAAGGTGGCAAACGAGCAAGCAGTTCTCCCAGTGTTAAGTGACTGTTACTCATAGGCATCTGCAACAAGCTAATGAATTCTAGATGCGTTGAATGGACAGAGGAGTGGACAAACAGGAAAATTCTATTAATTAATTCTACTAATTATATAATTAATTCTACTGAGTATACAAAATAATAATTGTAAATAAGTAATTCCAAGAAAAACAATAATTGTAGTACATACAATGTAATGTTTCCTAATGCCCTACTTTTTGAGTTTGTTCAAATGTACAATGAAGACAATGTTTTAAACTTGCCATTCAACAAAATACATTTATTTGACACTAAATCCACGTATCAGGTGTTCAGTGTTTATACAGCAGGATCTTTTCGGCATGCAATATACATTTATTCGAATGTCGACATTACATTTTATGAACGGTTATTCCAGAGACTTGGCAGTTACGGAAAAAATACAGACAATTTTCGATATTTCTTTCAGCTATAAGATACATAAGCAAGAAAGATCGATTCTAATTTTTGAGTGACAGAGATTATTCAGTACGCAACTGTATAATCTCTTTTTTATTTGTATTGACTCTTATGGCACGAGCCTGGGGGTTCCCGTAACCTTGACCCTATATTCCAACGGATGGGAGACACAATATATCTTGCGTCTGCCATCCGTTATTAAAGAATATGCCGTCGTCACTTAATCAATTCTGCGAGCAACTTGATCACCTTGGTTCGGCTATGATCCGTAGCTGAGACGATTCCGAGTATTGTCTTTTTTAATGCCCCCTGAGTGCCCTTGAGTCTGTTATGATACCGTACTTCATAGCTGACAACACATATATCTAGCTAGTCGCGGTTATTTAGTCAAGCCTTAACTAAATAGTTGCTTTTATTTAGTTTATACACGTGTGGAATATGTCAAATATTCTGTGAAGAGCTTTAACTAAGTTGTTAGCTTATGTTAAATTAAAGTTTAGAGCACTATGAGTTTGAACTATGCAGTCAAGTTTTATAGTGCACAGCGTAACAGCTTACCTAATTTATAAAACACCTCCGACCATAAGTGTTGAGTAATATGCACCCATTATAATTCGCAAAAACTAAAATAATTACTCATGCGACACCACGATTTGTGGTTGAAAGGTTGTAGATAGTAATAGAAAAGAAGATGGCGATGGGGTCAATAGTCAGAGGAACGCAGACGTCGTAATGCTTCTCCTGTCTGAAGCGACCTATTGGGGCAACAGCATTTATTACTAGCTGTGGCTCGCGGCTTCGCTCATCTTCGTCGTACAAAACGTAAATTTTCGAGTTAAGGTAACTTGGACGTGTAGGTAAATGTCAAATAACGGTAGCCATGGTAATGTATGTCATGAAAATAACAAAAAAGCCAAGAGTATTTTATTATAGTGCCATATGACATTATGATGGCAACCCAAATGAGGTTTTATTTTCCTATTCCTTGAGTAGTTTTTTTTTTCGGGATTAAAGGTACCCTATGTTATTTTCTGTGTCCCTGACAATGTGTGTGCAGAATTTCATGATGATTTGAGTCGTTAAGGAGCTAAAACGTAACAAACAAACAAAACTCATATTCCTATTTATAATATTTGTTACAATTAGCCACAGTCTCCTAACTCTAGGGTAAACTCCGGAATGAAAATAACATCTGTTAATATTATAGTTATATTTATCGATTATTCTAATACAATATTATATTGTTGTTATGACAATAACATTATCTAATCAATTTTAACTTTCGCTTTTGTGAATATACTAATGGTTATTCTTAATGAAAGTTTTACGGATAACACAAAAGTTATTAATAATACTAAAAGTATCGTTATCACGATTGCGACCAGTTCGATTTCCAAATACTGCATCCATGAAATATTCGCAGTTGGACTTCTCAAATGACGCGCACCTCTGTTTCGGATCACATATTCGGTCCACCACACCGCTCTATCTAAAGGCGATTGTGGCTGATCATTAATAATTGTTCTTAATTTCACTATATTCTTTCGATATCTGTAAAAAATAACAAATTGAGTAAAGTTTTAGATACTATAGTTTTACACTGGTAGAGCCCGCAAAAACAACATCTGTTACAAGAAAGGGCTGGCTCGACCGGTGGAATACCATGATCTCACAAAAGGAAGACATGAAGTAGAAGTATTTCCCGCCACATCTCTGGTGCCGGAGACCTTATTCTGGTACTTTTCCGCTTCTCACCGTTTTACAATAAGAAGACAGAGGATATGATGGAAAAGGGAATGGATAGAAAAAGTAAATATCCTCCTATAACCATTAAACATAGGCCGCGCATCTGGATCTCATTAGTTTTTTGCAGATACATATGGGGTGCGGTCGTTTCGTCTCGCTAGCTACCTACTTCTATAAAAAATAGTGAACGCATACAAGCACTAAGAGGGTCCTCTACTCTTAATTTAGTCTTTCTTTATAATTTATCATCATTCTGTTCGCTATAAATTCCCCCTACCAAAAGTTACAAAATAATGTTATACTCACTTGTCATCGTTTATAACGGTGTTTATAGCTTTTTCAAGATTCTGCTCTGTTAGTCCATTAATATTAAGTTTAACGCCAATAGTAAAATGCTCATATTGTTCAGCATTGTACGCTTGATCAACAAAAATCGGTATACCGATCATAGGTACGCCGGCTGCAATAGCCTCATCTGTCGATTGCAAGCCTCCTTGTGTTATGAACAACTTTATTTTCGGGTGATCTGTGAAATTAAATAAATATTTATCAGTATTTAACTTCAAGGATTCACAATAAATTAACTGAATAATGAAATAAATTAAGAAATCGGGAAGCAGATTACATCATGATCAACTTTAATAAAAAAAAATTATTGACTTATCATAAAGAATGACAAATGATAAAGTTCATACAGAAGATTGGACAGGGAGAGGATGAATAGGAGATTGAAATATTATTTTTCCTGTGTATCTGTCTATTAAAGGTAGACAAGTGCGATTGCTTAATGCCGATGGGCAGCGGTGACTAACTCGTTTGCCGCCTTATTCTATAAAAAAGTTAAATTACAAAAACAATATACTCACGCAGTAAATCAGCCTGAGGAAACCATTTGGAGATTTTAATGTTTTTTGATTCATATACCAATTTATCTTCATCCCATTTTAACAACACATCATAAGGTAGCTTAGAGAGGACATTCGATAAAGTATGTTTAGTTTTTGCAGAAAAAGTATTATTGTTTACGTTGCTGCCGAAACTCACATAAATAACTCCTTTTATAGATGAATCCAACCAAGACCGTAAATCCTGAAACGTGTTATTAATTAGCTTTTCTGGTAACTACCCTATAATTGTAGCTTCTCGCTTAAGTAGTGTATGGTATTATTTTTATTTATTAAAACTTATAATAAAAATGTAATAAATATCGTAGCATAAAAATATACCTCGTTTTTAGGCCAAAAAAACGGAATGTAACTTGAATTATCCTTACGTACTTACTTTTGCTTCTTTCACATCCATTTTGCTGCACATACATGGCGGTGATCACTTAACATTCAGTAATTTGTTGCTCGTTTGTCCAGTGATCAAAAAAAATCGTATTGGCTGTTGTTTTACTAATCAACGTGTTTTTAAGCGGGTTTTAAAACACGCAACAGCGTTTAATATTATTTTGTTCATACCTTAGGTAGATCCTTTATTGTTTTTTGATGTATTCCTCCAATAAAAATAACATTAGATGGTACTGGGTAATTATTGCTCCAAAGGGGATTTGTGTTTAGGAATAACATATCAATGTTGTTTGTTAATTCATCCAAAGACGGAATATCGGCACCAAAGTTTTCACGCAGTAAATCATTGTCCATTTTTCTGGTTGACGTCATAATATATTTAGATACAGTAAATTCGATAAGGGCAAGGAGTTTCTCTGTTATTGTGAGCTTATGAATCCTCCTTCGGACACTTGTTGGGAAGAAGAATGGATGCGAAGGAATACCAAGCGCCTCGTTGTTACTCAGTAATGTTCCCAGAGAACTAACTTGGATTACCGGTGCTTTAAATATATGTGACAATCCTAAAGTTGCAGTTGCACAAGCTTCTATGAGTAGCAAATCAAAATAATTTTCATCCAATTTTAATATAGCTTGAAATTCTTCACTTTGCAGTTGTACCCTGAACACTCTGACGAATAATTGCGCTAATAATTCAAATTGTTTAAATGAACTTAAATCATTTTCATATACTTCTTTCATCATTTCAGTCTTAAATGCATAGGATTCATTGTGGACGTCTATTTCCATTATATTATTCTGTGCTTGTCCCTTAGGGAATGCTGGATTTGGAGTTACAATGACCAGCTCATGGCCACGCTTGGCCAATTGTTGAGTCAGCGGTCGGAACACTACTTGATGACTTATAGATGGTGTTGGAAATACAGCCAAAATTCTCGCACACTTTGCCGTGGAGACACTGACAATATATATTAACAATAACATAATTTTACGTTCACGAATCTTCATCTTTAACTAAAATTTTCACACACGACACTATTTTGTAGAAGCTATTAGAAAGATAAATAACACAAGGCAGGTTATGTTTCACCAGACAAATACATAAATAAAACTGACGAATTATGAAATTCATAGTTGTATATGGTATAATTATACAAAGTGAGGTCATTAGGTTAATTGTCATTGTTATTTAATGACTGTTCACGATTGATGGCATTGACAAACAAGTTTACTAGTTTTTTACTCCTATATTATAAAAGTTATAACATCTTTTGACTTTCGGTGTAGACATCTAAACTCGCAGATTTTGTCGATTCTGTTGTATTTCAAATACTTTATTGCATATATTTATACTAATCATAACAAATAAACCTTGTTTCTTTCTAAATAATAGGTCGTAAGGCCGTCTCCAATTTCCTCTTCTCCCCTGTTCTTTACTCGCTGACAGGGAATGCACTAATGCATTCATCACCCTTTAAAGATGCTTAACGTGTAATGGAGAGGGCAACGCTGAGAGTCTAACGGATTAGAGATTAAACGATTCGCAGCAGAACCAACGTAGCTGATTTTGAATTGCTAAGCTTAAGAGTACAATGGCAATAAACTTTATCCATGGAATGGTCCCATTGCCCATGAGGCCTAAAAAACACATAAATAATGTCAACCACGTACTGGATAAGAAAGCGTGCGAAGGCCACCTACAACATTGACATACGGTGTAGTCAAAGTTCCGGGAGTCCACTGGATGAGTCCACTGGATGAGTCCCTGTATGTTATCGAAATATAACTAACTATATTTGGTCATTCATTACTGCAAATAACAGACAATAGTCATATTAATTCAAATTATAAAACCATTATGGACGATAATTATATGGTCATTACGGTTCTTAATAATTTTATATATGACAAGCAACTAGCAACCTGCCCGACTTCGCTCGGGTAAATATTAATGTAGTCGATGTTACTCGCTGAGTTTTAGGAAAGACTTATTAAAATCAATTCCGTACTTTGTGAGTTAATACAGACAAATAAACAATCAAATCATTCATATTTATAGCAGTAGTATAAGTAATGTCTTATTATATCAGGGCTGACATCATTTTAGTCACATTTTACACAGTGTAGAGATTTTCTTAGCAAATTTAATCGGTATCGTTGTGGTTCAGGTCACGATTCTTTTCGATTACCGCTTCTATTTTTTCGGGAACAAATTACGTTTCGTCTTGGTAATAATATATGTACATTAAAATGCCGAGAGTATTACTATAATAAAAATGTGGTATTACTTTATAAAATATTGTATTACATATCATCACCCTTTTCCCACATTATGTGAGGCCGGTACTGTATAACTGTAATCCATACTGTATAGGTTTTGCCTTAAGGTTTTACGGCCATCCGCCTGCCTGACGCCAATACTCGGATATAATTGGTTGCACTTCAGTCTTCTTTACCCATTGTCATCAAAGACAATTCCGTTGCTGAGATAGTCAAATGTCGCGACGACCGTTATTCGTCTGGCGCATCTCTCATCATGTCATCTTCCGTTACTGCACACTACCACACTAATATATATATATACCACATAATAATCCAGCGCTAATTTCCATTTTTGTAGAACCAGCGCCCTCTTCTGTCTGTATCGACTTCCGCCAATAATCCCTCACGTGTTTACTCTTGTTCTCCAAGAGCATGATGAGAAGGCACCATGTGATAGACATTCAACATAGGATTTATTTAACTTGCGAACAATTTTCTCTTTGCTAGCATTGCCCAGCCCTTGACAATAAACGAGCGATTTGATAATGCATAACGCTCAGTACCTTTAGAACCCTCTTCGTCGCCGGATACAGATTTAGATTTTGTATAATATTAACAAACCAGGCATATAAAAAACATCCTACGAAATGGATAAATTAAAAAAAAAATGAGACATATCTGCTGTGACAATCTGACATTTTTTACATATACATATAACACCGTAACACAATTTGCCGCAGTCAAAGTTAGACGAATTTCAGAACATACCTATCAATAATCCAACTCAGTTTTGCATTATCATCATTCCTTATTAATTTTTCAATGTAGATTTGCGGTTACATTGATTTTTCCTTTATCCTTCCGTCGGGCCCAAATCGCTTAATCTCAAATATACTATTATCAATAATAATATAATTTGAGATTACGCATTTTATATAACTAAACATTCCTTTCTTTGGGTGTTACCTATTAATTCAATATTCAAAGTCAAACAGCGCAGCAATGGGTTAATTGAATGTCCATTCAACAAAATTCAAACCATCGGAAGTTCAGTCACGACGGAACTGAATTATCACTCCCATTTTATCCGAACCAATTTCGGCCAATGCCTAAATGGGAATGTAAAGTAAATTATAGTATGGGCCAGTAAAGAAGCGATTTTAGAACTTGATAAAGTTGACAAGAGTGTAGACTGAACTGACGATGTACTCCGGCTTCGTACGTGTCGTAACTTCTTTTTTGTATGTACCACTATTACATCTTTTTCAACAAACATCGTATTGTTTCAGGCTAAGGATGGGAGTGGAAAGAGGATTTGATGGCAGAGGAGATTGATAGAAAAAGGATATATATTTTCTGTTTATCCACTCCTCTGCTCATTAAAGGTAGACAATGTATCTGCAACTCACTTAATATCAGGTGAACCGCTCGCTTCTTTTCCAACGTCTTCTATAGAAATTAAACTAAACCTTGATTTGCCTTCCTCATATAACCGTCTATTGATGAAAACCGTATGTAAATCCGTTCCGTAGTTTTTGAGTTTATCACGTTCAGACAGATAGATACGGTCTGCTTGTATGCGATTTTTATCAATGAATGAATGGATTAGTTTGCCACCATCCAGGAAACAAGTGATTTCTCTTTTTTTGCATTAAGCTTATCAAGCAACGTCTATTTGCTATCTGATAACTTTTGAATGCAATGTCGGCTTGATGTTAAATACGTTTCTTTTCCGTTTTATTTATTTAACACAGCACCGTGTTAAATATATAAAACGCAACGTAATAATATAAATTTACATCTAGCAAAGGAATCGTTTTTTCCGTGGCCCGTTCCTGCAATCATGACTTAAATATAAATTAAAACTTACTAAATTTGTCAAAGAAATCTCAGCAGTTTATGGTCGAACATGTCATTTTATTGTTTTTTTTTGTACTTATAATTATTAATGTTTTCCCTTGCCACGTTTTAATTACACAGTAATAATTGCAATAAGGACGCCCTAAGAGAACTTATATCGATCAGATTACTGGCAGGAGCACCCATAGCCGACGAGCATGTATGCGTAGATATGTGAATGTAGAAGAAGCGAGAGAGGTGTGCCAGGATCGCGCCAAATGGAAATCCATGATCTCTGTCTATCCCTCTGGGTTACCTTCTTCCATACAATAGTTTACCGCAGCTTCGCCCGGAATAGCCTTTACTTAAAAATAATTATGTTTTTATAGTTATTGCGTTTATTTTTTTACAGGCGTAGTTCAGAAAAAAAAGAGCATGGTTTTAAAACTTTAAGTTTATAAATATATCGAAGGAAATAATAACACATGTTATTTTTTAATTCGCTTTCTCTTTTATTTTGCAAATAATAACCTTACGAACTAACTTACATATTATTATTGTTGTAAACTTTAACACTACGTACAAGACAAGTGAAACCATTACTATCAAGAACAGAAGTTCCATCTCTAAACTGATCCAAGACTTGTTTGCAGATGGCGAACGCAAATGTCGACCGCCGCCACTTCGTAATATGTGTTCGGTCCACCAAACAGCTCTTTCCAATGGTTTCTGGGGCTGATCGAGTATTTGCTGTCGTAACATAACGACATTCTTGCGATAACTAAAAGCGAAAATAAATTCGATTTTACTTTCGTCAACAGCTTCCTACTGCGTGTTAGTTGGCTAGGTCTATTGTAAGTTTTGGAAAAACTATATGTATTGTGAAACTTAATTCTAATGTAATGTAACTATTAAAGGTTTACAACAATTCTGAAATTGGTGTCCTAGAAATTACTAACTGTGGACCGAGCTTTACTCTGTGTTGTCATATCTATTATTCTGAGATTATATTTGTCGGCAACGACATTTAGAATTCCAGTAATGATATCTAGATTTATCTCACAGAAATGTAAGATTCCAGTAAAACTTTCCATTGTTGTCGACAGATGACAAATTCGCCAACCAATAAGTGGCGCTCTTAAAGTTTTGTGAACTTTCTCGTTTTACGATAAAGTCACCGATATAGATAAATTTAAAAATAAAAATTGTATCTAAACATAAAATATCATCCAAGTCGTTAGAGATTCTGAGATAGCTGAAATATTTACGAATATTCCAAGAATTGCTCGTTTTATATTTCGTGTCTTTAAAATAAAAGTATATTTCATGCACTATAGATTCTTTTTGCTTCTATAAAGATAAGAAAACTATTTGAATATAACACTGACCTGTTGTCACAAGTTAGTATATCTATACTCTTTCGTAGTTGTTCTACATTCAATTCTTCGTAGCTGAGCTTTACACCAATGTTGAAGTGGACGTACTGCTCGGTATTATACCATTGGTCAGCTAAAATGGGTACACCTATCAAAGGCACGCCAGCTGCGATTGCTTCGTCTGTGGATTGTGAGCCTCCTTGAGTTATGAATACTTTAACATTTGGGTGTCCTGGAATATATAAATATCTTCGAAAGATTTTGACTTCGGAAATCTCGTGTCTCTTTTATTAGAGATGTAAAAACGACCTTAATGACCTTTAGCTAAGTCTTTATAATCATCCTAATGGTATATAAATATACAACAGCAGAAAAAAAACAAAGTAAAAGTACCTTTTATCTGGTAAGGTGGTGCGATTGTTCTAGTACCCCTTCCATGCTGTCATGTTATTCTTCCTCACCTCTTCAATTTTTATATAAAGGCTAGTAGCACATGCGCAAACATTGCGTTGTTGCAAAAGATGTTACCGGGTAAGAGTTAACTAGTTCTATTAATATTTACTTACGTAGCAATGTCACTTGTGGTAACCATTTCATAATTTTAATATTGTCACTTTTGATCGGTAGTTTATTTTGATCCCATTTCCATACAACATTTAATTCTGATTCAGAGAACACCTCCACGATTTTTTTTACAAATTGGGTACTAATTAGATTTGTTTTTACATTAGTTCCAAAACTAACGTATATTACACCATTCTTCGAATTGTCAAGGAAGTCCTGTAAGTCCTACAATAAGTAAAACTTCTTATTTATAAGTTGCAATGATAAACAAAATCATTACAAAGGTTAATTCCCATAAATCAAGAGAGAGAGAGATTCCAAAATTGTCACATTCCGTTCTCTCATTAATTTTTCCGATCTAAAAATTCAAATAATCAGCATGGCAGTAAAGATTCCTTTGAAACGTAGAAGTGAAATTTTAAGAAATTGCAATGGAAGTTATAAAAGCAAGAATCAAATTCGGATTCAAGTTGCATGATAATTAAATAATATGGATTCTATTTTCACATTTCTAGTTCCACTATAAGGCACTGACGGATACGAACTTAATAGTATTTAGACAGAGCGTATTTAGATTTTTAAATATTATAAAGGTAAATTGTGTTTATGTTAAATATAAAATGAGTTAGGAGTTAAATAAAAGAAACAAATTTATTATATTATAACAATAAAATGTTTAAGTATAAAATATAAAATTTAAAGTTTTTAAAAACTAGATAAACTACGTTAGCAGAGTTCCGACTTACGGCGGCAATGACAAGTCTATTATAGTTAGTATTCTTAATAGGTATGTTAAATAAGACTTTGTCGCCTCGGCACACCTCGTGAAAACTCTCAATGCCGCTGAGATTGGATTTACGGGAGGAAACTTTAAACTAAAACTAACCAATTAGATGCGGAAAAAGTATCCTTTTTGGTATCATGTTATAGGTATGCCAATAGACGTGGGTTAAATTCTCCAAGATCCATGTGCGTAAAAATGATACATCGCATATTATTATGGTTAACACGGAACTGGATTTAAAACATTAACTGAAGTTGTTTATTAGTATTGTGTATTTCCACAATTTATTGTTGACTCCTTTGTTTTGCGAGCACGTATGCGTAGACGAGCATGTATGCGTAGATGTATGAATGTAGAAGAAGCGAGAGAGGTGTGCCAGGATCGCGCCAAATGGAAATCCATGATCTCTGCCTACC
>JWHW01025840.1:31985-43636 GCA_000931545.1 Papilio glaucus
ATGGTGAAAAATAGAAGATTTATAGTGTTTTTGTTTGTACAACACTATAGGCTCAAGGCTGTGGTTATTATTAGATTTCGTCATAATGTCCACCATTGTTTCTTCATTTGTTAGTATTTTCCCCTGTTTTTATCCCTGTATAATTTAAACATTACAAAAACTAAACTGAACCGACGTAACTGTCATAATAATTAATTGCATATTGTACTATACTACAATTATTCTAATACAAATATAGTTTTGTTTAGTACTAGGTTCAAAATATAAGGGTTGCTTTTTTAAAGCAATAAACATCGGTCTCACTTCGCTATCCGCTAGACGTATACGTCTCGCTGGGGAAAGAAATTAGATTCTAAATCCAACTACTAACTTGGAAACTCCAATAGACGTTGTTGGAATTTCTATTGGAACTAACTTAAAATATGTGTCAACTTCCCGACTCACAGCTACGTTCGGTCTAAATATACGTACCTAATAAATTCGCTTTTGTAGATTATCAACACACTTATTTGGCGTAAAAGAATTCTGTGAGGTTAATAATAAGACCCGTTGTTTATTTTTGCCATTCATTGCGTTCTATTTATAGGAACTATATATTTATAGTAGCATTCGTTTTTACAGTGCACCGCATTTAACTGGGTAGTTAAATGCGGTGCACTGTATTAACAGTTAGAGGACATAATTCAAGGCGGTTATCATCCTATCCTTGTTATGAAAGAATTCGAAAAGGACTGAAATTAAACCTCTGACACCTCATTCATCTGACGAAATGCAGAATAATTCCACATCGCGCCTGTCTCTTGTGAGCTTGAGCCGGCCGGTTGGTTACGAGATATTCGTGTTTTAGCATTTACGATTCTTTTTTTTTCGGCATCGGGGGGAAATCTTCTAAAAATATTCTGTCCACTGGAGGAAAGACAGGATTATGTAGGATTAGACCCACTAAAACCCCCTCTGTGGCTATCCTCGAGTACGATGTAAGAGGGTTCAGGGATCTCCCAAGGAACACACCAGAACCCTCTGCACTGAGATTCTGCACGACCCAGGGGAGACAATAACTCCCCTTTGTGCTTTCGCAGCACTACGGCAACGCAGGACCACGCCGTATTGCCGTCCTCGCGGAATCGTTTATCTAGACGATAAGGGTCCCTACCTTAAGCGCCCACGATCCCGAGGTTCCCTTTTTGTTTACGATCCTACAGTGGTGGCAGTTTTCTAGGGAATCCATTTTACAAATTTAAATAATTTCTAAACTATGCTTGTAACATATTAAAGTGTCAAAACAGTTTTAGTTGTAGTGGCCATGTAGAGGTAACTTCTGATACTCTTTTCAATCCTTCCCACCTTTCCTTTTTTGTACGTATCCACTGCTACCCATAGGCATCCCCAGCAAGCAACTGAGACGCAGATGCGTCGCCAACCTCTAATCGATAGAAGAGGTGATAGAGAGGAAAAAATATATTTCTTTTTCTTTATTTACTCGTCCCCTCCCAATCCTGTTCTCCTTCCCATCCTATACTTATTAGGAAAGGATCAAAGGGAAGGGCATTGTAGTCGAACTTCCGGCACGATCGCTTCAGACGTGACGCAGAAACATAATTCTACTTTACACCTGTCTTCTGTGAGGTCGTGGTATTTCAGCAGTCATGCTGCAGTCATGCATATTACTGCAACAGATGTTGTTGTTGTTGGCTCTGCCGCTGCTAAAATATTATTATTATTATATCCTACTAAATTAACATCAAATTTATGGGTATTTGTAATCATTTATCTGTTATTTATGAACGATTAAAGTAGTTTACTAGTTATCTCTGTGTAATAAACAATGTTCCAAAAGCGTTTTACATTGCACTCATAAATTAATCCATTTTAACTTTCTCATTAATTAATGAATTTATCAGATGTCTAAGCAAACGATTCAACAGCCAAATGCTAAAAGACAAAAGAGTTAAAATGAGTACAATGATTACTATCAACACATCAACTTCTAGATATTCAGCCCACGTAATATTTGCTGTTGGAGAGCGCAAATGTCTTGCACCGCCTTGCCGCAGCACGTGCTCCGTCCACCACACGGCGCGTTCGAGGGGGCACTGAGGTTGGTCGTCCATTAATGAGCGTAGTCTAATCATGTTTTGGCCGTAGCTAAAATATTAAACAATCATAAAAATATGAGTTTAATAAAATATACCTTAGACAAAAAATATTTAGGCCGGGGAAGGTTACTTAGTAGAATAGTAGTAGATATTACACTAAATACTTCTAAATTTCGTCTGATGAGTGAAGTACCGCAGGCTCACCGGCATGGGTGCGCACTGTTCGAACCTCAAACAAAGTGCCAGAATAAACGCATACCCAAAGATGTTACATACCTCTGATGAAGCATCCGGGACCCAAAAGTGAAGCTACCTTAAGTCGCCAATTGGCGACTTAGTAAAATTCAACCCAATCATTCATTTCCCTCACGCATAGAGTATGCATATGCTCTAAACATTATAGTATTTTTTTATAAGCACCGTGCAAATATTTTAAATGGATCGCCCACACGCTGGCATAATTTCGCGGCAAAAATCGTGAATTTTGAATTTTGAATTTGTATTGAACGTCGTATCTGGTGGTATATAAATCTATGCACGTGCCCTCTTATTGTATTTAAGGTTACTCGAAACGCCAAGTCTGTATTATTTGAGAGTAAATCTCCTTTGCTATATGTCACGTAATAAGTATCTGATGGGTAAGTAAAATTTACAAAGGTATGAGTTGTAACTTACCTGTTATCTTTAATGACCATCATTATCGTCTCGTAGAGATGCTGTTCTGTGATATTGTTAATGTCTATTTTCGCACCAATCTTAAATTGATCGTACCTCTCGACATTATAAAATTGATCTCCATAGAACGGAATACCTATTAATGGGACACCGGCTGCTATTGCTTCTTCCGTAGATTGTAATCCTCCGTGCGTTATAAATAACTTAACTTTTGGATGACCTATAAAATTAACAAATACATGAGTTGCTTTAAATGGTATCATCATTATTAGACACTTTTTTTGGTATAAGGGAGGGGGATCTTCTAAAGATATCCTGTCCTCTGGGGGAAAGACGGGATGATGTGGGATTTCACCCCCTAAAACCTCCTCGGTGGCCATCCTCAAATGCGTTGTGAGAGGGTTTCGGGATATCCAGAGGAACACACCGGAACATTATCGTTTTCGGTCTGCCTTAGATTATTGCCACTGAGTAATTCTACACGCTACATCGGTTCGTTCACCGTTGTTTCGCTTTGGGTCAGGTCAGGTACTTCAAAATACATAGCATCGTATTGCCAATGATGTCTCGACGCAGATTTCGTTAGTACCGTTAAATTATTTCACAGCGTAATCTTTTTAGTGGACTGCACAAGTTGATCGGTGTGACGTCATCAGACTTAGGTCTAAAGCGCACGAGTAATACTAGTACGTCACGTATTACTCGTGTTAGTAGTAATACGAATTACAATCAATACGTAGAATGAAATAATATAACAAATTTGATTGTTGGCTTTAATTTTACATATACTTACTCAATAAAGTTGATTGCGGAAACCATTCTGATATCATTAAATTTTTAGGTATTTCTGGTAATCGTTCTTTGTCCCATTTCCAAGCTATGTCATAAGGTAATCGTGAAAACACTCTGACAAACAAGTCAATTGTTTTCGAGGAAAGTTGTGAACTCTCAATGTTAGTGCCTAGGCTGAAATATATAACTCCGTTTTTCGAGGAATCGAGGTAGGATTTCAGGTCCTGGAATTAATATAATAATGCAGATCATTCAAATACGACAGCAATATGACAAGTAGTAAAATTTATAAGTTACTGAAAATTACTCTTGTCCCTTCATAAGCTTCTCAGTTTTGTTTTGTCAATCAGACTGCACGTGTGTAATTAGTTAGTTATTATTCATCTGACATGAAAATTGTATTAAATATAACTCAATAGACCTTGACTTTATGTATATACACATAATTTTTAAAATATTATAAAATTAGACTGTTTCCTTCCAAATAAATATAAAAAATGTCCCATATCAGTCAATAAGATGCAAGCTATTGATAACTAGGCAGGAACCTAATGTCAAAGAATACCAATTTTTCATATTATGTTTTAGGTGACTGTGAAGTCCTCATCTGTTTTCCCATACCTTCTTCTTTTTGCTAGTCTACTTCTTCATGCCATAGAAAGGCTGACTATCCATCTATGTTTGCAGTTTTTAAAGGTGGTCTGCTGTTGTTATATTTCTCGTTATATTGTAATAAAAATACGTTTGAGTAACTCTTTTTTTTTACCTTAATATAGATAAAGCACTGAATACATACCTCTGACAATTCTTGTTTCACACCTTTGTATATTCCTCCTATATGAATGACGTTCGGAGGCATTGGAATATTTCCCGCCCACATTGGATAAATATTTAGAAGTAACAAATCTATATTATTCGATAACTCTGCGACGGTAGGAACATCTGCGCCAAATAATCGTCTTAACATTGCGTTCTCAGCTTTCTCACTATTAGCAACTATATATTTAAACCACATAAACAAATGTATTTCATTTATTTTATCCAATAAAGATAGATTGTTGATTTTTTGATGAATAAATGTTGGAAAGCGAAGCGGATGTACAGGCACACCTAGCGCTTCATAATTGTAAATCAAGCCAGCAAATGAGCTCAGTTGTACAACTGGTGCTTTGAATACATGTGATAAAACTAACAGTGGCCTCACCCATGCCTCTATTATTAATAAATCGTATCGAGTCTGGTTATTTCTCAATATTTTCTGAAATTCGTCGCTTTTAAATTGCAATTCTAATAATTTTGTAAATAGTTCAGTCATTTTGAATACTTGAGCTAAAGGACTGCGTTTGTTTGGCGTCGCTTCGATCATAATATTCTCTTTGGCAGCGTATGATATATCGTGTAAATTTATTTCTGTTAGATTTTCCGGTGCTTGATGTCTTGGGTACATCGGATCTGTGGTAATGACGACCAGTTCATGTCCACGTTTGAGTAGCTCTTGCGTCAGTGGACGAAACACTTGCTGGTGACTTATACAAGGTGTTGGAAATACTGCTAATATACGACCACATTGTGTGTATTTAAATATAGTTAACAATAACAATGTAAATAAAAACGTTCTTGCACATACAATCATTTTCACATTAAATTTTGATCACAGAAGTTTTTAGACTAGTTTGTTTTTTCACTTTAAAGGAAGCCAGAAATTCTCTTTTACCACAACACAGCACTAAAGACACATAAAATACAAATATATTAAGAACATATAGAAAAAAAAACGATAGACGCGAGCAAAAATAAGTCTTATGAAATATCTATATGCTATCGCGGTCTAAGCTCAACTAATTTTGAACACTCAACATTCAAAGTTTCATTATTATATGAGTCTTAATGGACTAGTCGAATGTCTTAAACATAATATAGTATTCATGCAAATTCATAGCTTTTTTTTTCGTTTGTATTCAGGTCATTATCGTATCTACACAGATAGCATTAATTTATATTTGTTTGATTATATTATTAGTAAATTATAAAACGTAAAACAAATTTAGATTTTAGTTGAAGTATAATGTAAAAGTTATAATTTTCTATGTCGTTGTCAGAGTGCGATTTGGTGCGATTTTATCGGATTTCCGAGGCCATAAAAATTAATGACTAAGTATTACATTTTTTTTTTATTTATGTTTGGAAATAGATAAAAAATAGATTTTTTTTAATTATGTTTGGATTATTTTGCGAATATTTTATATGTTTTTGTGTTATGCATTTCTATTGTCATGTAGAAATAGTAGTAGAATTATATATTAAAAAATATATATATTAGAATTCTCGGAAACTACTACTTTTCTTTACCTATTACTTTTCTCTCACATAAATAATTTTCTAATACTTATAAAACTAATCTTAAATCTAATAATCTTATTTAATGCCGTTTTTATTTTATGTTTAAATAAAACTAAACCTATTCACTTGTATTATAATGAATAATCTTGTGTTAAACCACAATCCCACCTGATACTAAGTGGCGATAACTCGAACGAGTCGCAGTGATTTATTATTCTCTTAAATGGTCACAAGTCTTAATCGGATGGAATAACTGACGCATCTGAGTGGTTGCAATACTTTATAGAATCCAAGAGGCTAAGTTTCTAGTGACTAAACCTATTTGTTGGGATCACCGTAAATTTATTCCTCCACGTATGGTATATCAATCTACATACATAGATATACACCTATTTTAATAATTTAGTCACATATTTTGTTTTACTTCATAATCTCCCTGCCCTTTTTCTGCTTATGTGGCATAGTAATTTGTCCACCTATACAGTTCTATAAATTACAGTTTTTACGGCCGGCCGCCTAACTGGCGCTTCCGTGGTAATAATTGATTGTACTTAAGTCTTGTTTTATCAATGATATCAAAGACAATTCCGTTGCCGAGATTTTGACTATCTCGTCGTCTATGTTGCGAAGGCTGTTATTGGTTGGGCGCATCTCGTCAGGTTCGTCATTAGCTGATCGGCATTCATTTCTTCTGTGATAATAATCCCACGCCAATTTACATTCCTATAGTATCAGCTTCCTCTTCCGTCTTCATGGAATTCCGTCAGTATCTCTTCTGTATACATCATGTGCTTACTCTTGTTATTGTTTAGAATCAATTCAGGATGAGAAGGCCTCATGCGGTAGACATTCAACAAAATATATTCTACAACTTTCGAACTATTCTCTCGTTGCCGGCATCGTCCATTCTATTTGAATAAATGTGCGATTGGATAATGCACCTCTTGATCAAGAAACCTCCTGGTCGCTGGTGATAACTTCAGATTTTTCTTAAACATTTGTATATTATTAACAAACTAACAATATTAGAAATACATCCTACTAATAAATAAATTACTTAACATCAAATAAGATTAAGACGTTTGAATGTTGTTTATGTTAAATAACAAAAAATAATTTCTGTTTTTGATTTTAAAATAAACGATATTCGAAAATTTTAAATAAAACGTACCTAATAATTATAAAGAACTAAAAATAATAATTATATTTACGTGAATACTACAACTACACATTGAAATTCAACTAAGAAACGCCAGCAATTTTGACATAAGGAGGTCAGACACCTCAGTCCCAACACGTGACCATGATTGCTGTAAAGTACTCGAAATGTCGGGAACAAAATATTTAAGAAACGTTATAAAATCCAATAAAATTAATTTAATTTCGATATACATAATTATACCAGTAAGTAAGAAGACTACCTCGATGTCTTTTAACGCAAACTTATATAAGATATATTAATAAAATGTATACACGATTAGAACGTCCGTTATAAAAACATCATGAATATTATTCCCATCGAATGTTTGTAACAAAACTAAAAATATATCAACACACTTTTTAGTTTTGTTTAACAGAATTTTAATGACTTTTTTGCGTCTATAAACGGCAAAGTGACGTACACGTGTACGTACAACCAGACACTAATAAATATTCATTTTATGTATAGAGATGAGTTGAGAATTAATTTAACTTATCAAAATATCTTAGCTTATTTTTAATAGTGATTTTAACAAAAAAGACAATGACCTCAAGAAAGCAAGATGAAGTTCTAGGGATTATTATGGGATAAACATTCAAAGAATATTGTTAATTTAATACTTTATGCCGTCGTTTTGTGTATCAGGTTAAATATTTAAATTTATATTATTTAATTTGATTCCACAGTCTATACTAATATTATAAAGAGGAAGGATTTGATTGTTTCCAATTTGAAAAATTCTTTCACTGTTGGTAAGCTACACTATCCCCGGGTGATATTATATATTTTTTTTAAAGTTTAGTGCTACCCGTGAAGCCGGGGCGGGTCGCTAGTATTAAATATATTTGTTATTGTTATTTTTTATATACATATTTTAATAAATGTGTCTATGAAGGCTTGTTTTGCAATACACAATGCTGTACTAGTCCCCACTTTAATGTATGGAAGTGAGAGTTGGGTTTGACGGGACAAGTATGTTAGTAGAGGTAAGGTAATTGAGATGCTATCCTTAAGAAGTATGTCAGGCGTGACTCAGAGCATGTTATACTAATAAGAGGATATTTTCATTTTGGAATAATACAAGTTGGAATAATGGGAAGAAGAAGTAACAGCATAAAGACGGGAAATGGTTAGCCTATCAGTTCGAGTTCTGGTTGATTGGTTACAAAATTCAAAAGTAAACTTGTTTTTCTAATGAGTTAACAATTTAAGTTATTCTTTTTGTGTGTAGCTGGTTTATGGGCGCATCAGCTTTGTCTGTTTATGATCGTATTACCTTACAATATTTCCCAGTGCCAGATAAATAAACATTTTGGTATTGATTCATTAAGTTTTTATAAAAACGGTTTTACTCACGTTTGCGTTTTTTCTCGGTATTTTTGGACCCAGGTCCCTCTTCAGGGTGAGTGAACTCACCTCACGTTTCTACAAAAAGTTAGTTAATAATGTCTCAGGAAACTTTTAATAATTTTATTATTTATAAAAGTAAATTTTATTGAATGTTTTTCCCAGTGCTGTCATACTACCACACATTCTTTGTTGACTTCGAATTTCCGGGCACCTGTATATATAGATAAAGGGGTTATATCAAAATTACGTTTAAGTAAAACAGGCGAGGGGTACCGGTAAAAGTTATTCGTTTGTTTTAACGACCTGTTAGGCTTAAAATTCGCTCGGTGCGGCAATTAATATTATGCCCTATTAAAGCGAATTGCCAATTAAGTATGATGCATTGAGGAAATTGTTCGAAGAACGAAAATATTTTATTGCACAATATTATATTTATAACCATTTGAATATAAACCTGATTAAATGCTATTTTTATCTACACTACCGACTAGAGTATAACTAGTTTCGTTTTTTTCTTCTAATATATACAAGGCGAACGACAGTACAGTTATGGAATGGCAAACATCAAGATAATGTGGATTTCATTAACCAGCGAAAACGAACCAATAGGAACAGGGTATTAACTCGAACCGTTTCGTTGTATTTTCGAATCATCGTGGGAAACATTTAATCTATATTTTACTCCTTATTTTTGTATTTGAGAAGCGAATGCTAAACCGTTGTTAAGGGGTAATAATGTAAACGTTAGAATAATATTTAAGGTATGTTTATTTTGGATATGGTAACATTTTGACACGGCTCTCTGTTTGATTGTGACGTGTATTTTAGACTACACCGACGTCTGGAATTTGGCCTGACGCCAGAAGGGTTATATACGCTTCAGTACGGACGGTGTATCGCCGCCTTTTGTTCATTACGGTCTATTTCATACTTATGCGAGAGCAAAGCATGCTTGTTTTAATATATGTTTAGAGTTTTTTTGACATTAATGTGATCTTCTAGTTACATTACACAATATTTAATAAACGCGTGATGCCACGTGGCTTCACTTCATCGTGTTATTGAATAATTTTCGCTAAATGTTAACTCTCTTCCCGTTCGTCTCCCAAGGGTCGAAGCGTGATGTTAAATAGCCTATAACCTTAATTAAGAATAGTTGACTTCACAAAGAATTTTTCAACTGGGCTCAGTAGTTTCTGAGATTAGAGCCTTCTAACAAACTCTTAAGTTAGTAAGTAAAAATTAAACTCTTAAGCTTTAATATATTTGTATAGATAATGTTGGATATTTTAGTTTAAGCTTTCAGTAGATATTAACTTTCTTATAAATTGTATAAGATGAGTAGAATAATGAAAGTCTATCGAAAGATGGCTGTAACTGGGTGTTTGTATATTGCACTTCGTGGGTCGCTTGCTTGTGGAAGCAGTCACTGATCTTGTATATCGATGTCCTCGGTGTATAATAGTGCAGTAAATAAAAGTAAAAAGTAGTTTGAAAATTTATGTGAGTAATTTATCCCGGAAAGCTCTTTAAAGGCACAAGACAGTGAAATAAAGGAATACAAGATTTATATGACCTAATTAAATATTGTTGCAAAGAATGGGAAAAGAAGTGGAGGTTTACACGATTAAAAAAGATAATATAACCTTATCCTACTATATATATAATACCTTGGCCATATAATGCGTAGTCCTAAATACGAATTGTTACAGCTTATGATGAAGATACAGGAAAAAAGAGGTCTAGGAAGAAGACGAACATCTTGACAGAACAATCTAAGTCGATAGTTCCACGAGAGTTCGTGTTTATTATTTATAATAACTGTGTCAAAGGTTCAAGTTGCCATGATGGCCGCCCACCTCCCTTAGGAGATGGCACCTAAGGAAGATTATGAAGTAATGAAAATTGGGGAGCTTTGATAGAGCGGACTTAGGATCGGTTAAAGTAGTGACTATCCTACTAATATTATAAATGCGAAAATTTGTATGTATGGATGTTTGTTACTCTTTCACGCAAAAACTTCTAAATGGATTTTAATGAAACTTTACAATATTATAGCTTATACATCAGAATAACTTATAGGCTATAATTTATAAAGATATTTTGACAATTATCCAAAATATAACGATAAGTCTCAAGTAAAAAAAAGAAGAGGAAAAAATTCCGCCATATGTGAGCTATATTCTGCAACGACCGTTAGAGTTACACGTATGTATATAATGTTTAATGGAAATGTTTACCTTAAATAGTCCTACAAAAAAGCCCGCGACAACATAAATCTATATGATCGTTTGAAAAGTACGTAAGAAGTAAATTCAAAGTTTTATTTACTTACTTACTTAATAGAATCTTAAAAACGTACAAAACAATAAAAACATAAAATGTGTTATTGCGTTAATATGATGAAATAATGTAGCAGATTTATTTGTGTTTAAAGATAACTTGGAAATAGAATAAATTCATAATTAAATGCAATATTCATGTTGCATGTAATCCGTATCGCTTTGAAAATGTTACACGGAATAATAAATGATGACCTCGTAGATTAACAATTATCCTATGTATAATATTATAAATGTGAATGTGTGTTTGTTTGTTTGATGTGCGGTAGAAAAGTAAAGACTCTAACTAAAGCGTGCTAATTAGGACACTTTCTATAGCTTACGTCGTGTGTCATTTAAGGTTAATGACAAACACTAGCTGTCTTCTTTTTTATTATGATTTTAATTACGCTATCCCTTTTAACCATTTGACATGTGTGAATGTTGCTGTCGTTACTTTGAAACACTTTTGACCGGTGATTTTGTATGAGTATAAGATAACAATAGTATATGTCATTGTATGGGATACATTTTATCTCGAAAGTAAAACTGTGCCCGAACGATAACAGCCATAAACCTTTACAATATCGGTTGCCATGGTAATTCTAAGTTATCATACAAAAATTCCCGGCGTAGAAAATAAGAAAAGAACGTGTGCAAAGCCACGGACCATAGCTAAATGTATAAAGAATAAGAAACTACTTAATCTAATTATAATTATACGTAAATTATTGTTTTTTTGTTTGTTAATGTAAATTGATGTAGATTTTGATGTCTGATGCAATAATGTTTAACGTTACGTTTGCTCGCTTGCTCAATCTTGCATCAATCATCACGTGAAATGGAAGGAAAAACAATGGCAAGCGAGCAGAGACG
>JWHW01025840.1:57703-87829 GCA_000931545.1 Papilio glaucus
TCCAAATGACCACGAAATTGGACGTCGCTCGATATATCAACGCCTAGAATACTAATACTAGCAGAGGCAACCAGGGGAATGCCTCATCACATTCAAACAAACTTTCAAAATATCCCTTCCATCTCTTCAGAATTGCTACTTCGTCATTCAGAAGGTCCTTTATTTTATTATTTATCATTGCATATTGCATATAATATTTTTTACTATATGCAATATTGATATATGTGTCCGGGAGATGTTGGGCACAAACACCTAGTTATTTGTCAATGGTACATAACATATCAGAGCACCATGCCAGCGTCGAATTGTATATATACACAATTCGATTATCATATATACCTTTTAAAGGTTTTTAAGTTAAAATTTCAAAAAAAAATCGATAAACTACTTTATCCCACGATTTCCACAAAATTACAATTATTCCGATGAAAGTATAAAAAGTGTAATAGCCACCATGTATGGTAAATGACGTTTGGTTGTTTAAAAAAATTCTACCCCGCTGTGAAACAAGATAAAGTTGTTTTCGGATGAAATTAAAAATACAAGTTTAAGCAATTTCTTTTTCAAGATTTTTTATTATTTTGAATACCGTTTGTTACCACTACCCATTTTTACTGCTTACTAAAATCACTTATTTAGGTTTTGTTTTTTTTTGAAAATTAAGTTAATTTTTTTGTATTCATGTAGTTTATTATCCTGTATTATCCAGATTGTGACCATAAATAAATAAGTAATCATTTAACATGAATGCCTAGTGTCTGAAAAGCCGATCAGCTAGTAAGCTGTCAAATGTCATTTGACTGGTTAAGAGCATAAGGATCAACTTTTTTTCTTTTAGAAACTGAAATTGATTTGACATGGCCGTTAACTTGACAGGAGTGTTAGTCTTCCTTCGGATGGTGTCCAGAGGTAAAGACAACAGCAGCATCGCATGAATACACTCGAGTGGATGTACTCGATCGGGGTAGTGCGATGGTATTACAAAAATGGGGTGTGCAGTAGAGTTATACTGGTGCGATTCGTCCTATAAGTGAGGTACTGTATCCTTAATATAATAGCCTTTTCCCATGCCCTTGTTCTCATGCCTTTTCCTTACCTCTTTAATAAAAAAGTTAGTAAACGAACTAGTGGTTCACCTGATGAAGTGACTACCGCAACTCATAGGTTTTGATTTTTTAACGTTTTTATATAATAGAAGGTGGCAAACGAGCAAGCGTTACGCCCCATATCAAATGACTGCTACCCATAGGCATCAGAAACAAGCAAGTTGCGGATGTGTTGCTTACGTTTAATGGACAGTGGAGGGGATAAGCAGAAAATGGTTATTACCTTTTCCTATTCATCCCCTCATCCATTCAGTCCTCTTTCTCTTCTTATCCTTTACTTATTAGCAGGAAAAGGACTAGAATTAGGTCTGAGGTACCTCAATCATCAGACGAAAGACAGAATACAATCTACTTCACGCCTGTCTTCTGTGAGATCGTGGTATTTTACCGGTCCATTCATACAACAGATGTTGTTGTTGCTGGCTCTACTTATTCTGCTAGTTTTATATTGTCCGTTAGTGACTTAAGTCTCGCTCAGCTATTACCGAGTGTCATGTAAAGTTGTGTTTATGTTTAAATGATTATTTCATTGTTGTGTTATATTTTATTAAATATATTTTTTATGGCTGAAGGTGGCAAACGAGCATGTGGGTCACCTGGTGTTAATTGACCGCTACCCATAGACATCAACAACAAGGAAATGAGTCGAAGATGTATTGCCTACCTTGAATAAACATACAAAGATGCGGACATAAAAATAATTCCTTTTTCTATCCATCCCCTCCCCGTTCAATCCTCTTCCCCTTCCCACCCTATCCTTATTGAAAAAAAAAAACAAGGGAAAGGGAGGAGGACTGAAATAGGGCCTCCTCCTCGAAACACAGAAGTATACTTCTACTTCACGTCTGTCTTCTGTGAGGTCGTGGTATTTTACCGGTCTAGTCAGCCTGTTCGTGCAACAAGCAAATACTTTTTCTTTATTATTTTTTTACACCTTTTGTAACTTCGCTTTTTTTTTTCTATTTGTATTTTATTTATTGAATTCTATATCAAATAAATATCATAATTTAGTTCATGATGTGATACTAAAGAGATAATTTGATTTATCAAACATATTGTTTTAATCTTTACTATAGGTTTTTTTTAATACCATGTTTAGATTCCATGCAAGGGCTCACTAAACGTTAAAGAGCAATGTCAATACGATAAGTACATTTATAACAACACGGACTAATCTAACAATTGGAATCAATAATCTCCTTATTTCAATCAGGTTATAATCTACAAACAATTATTAATATCACACTTTTGTTAGAAAATTTAACACTAAAATAACTTTAAACAAACATAAAAATAAATTATGAATAGTAAAAATCAATATAAATGGAACTGTGGTGAAGAATTAACTCTATGAGAAATCATGTTGTGTCAAATAGTTTACTTCGACTTGCTTTTCAGTGCTGCATAGTTCGAAATAAATTTTTAACTGCCTGTTCTACACTACCCACTCACTGCCACTACATCTCTGGATATGGATGGATTTGAATTTATTTATTAAACTTGTTGTGCCGACCCCACATAAAGCGGGAAAAGGGCAGGAAGATGATGAGGGTTTCCAAAAGGATTAAAATCTCTTTTCAGTTAATTACTTTTATTCATTAAAATACATACAATTACACATCAAACTTTCACACGAACAAAATAAATTAATATAACAATTTTCTAGTCTATAATAAATAAGGTGTAAAAATACTGCTTAATTTTTTTGTCTTAAATAAGAACTGGTCTGATCGACCCATCTTCTTAAAGCAGAAACTTTGGTGTACACTCCTGGATAGTTTGGTCGAGCACATCCAAGACCCCAGGATACTATTCCGGCTAATCTTCCGTTATAAGCCAATGGTCCTCCGCTATCGCCCTTTAAAAAGAAAATAAATATAATTAAATAACTGGCGAGACACATTGCTCGTTGAACGTATGCTCGATGGGGCCATAAGGTTCCGGAATGAAGGATGACTCAGTGTGATGATGATTTGATCAAAGTTCCGGAAGAGAAGGAAAGTTAAGTTTTATGGCAATACTGAAACTCAATCAATCAGGACGTATTTGTGCTGAAGATGATGTTAGTATTCTTCTTGTATTAAAACAGACAGCGCTTTCTTAGACACTGCCGAGTCAAATCTCGTGAAAGTTGGTTAGCAAATTAAGTAAGATCAAAATGATTTGACGAGGGGGGAATCTGTAACAAGAGAAACTATTACTGTGTACTTGTTTGGTTTATTTAGAATCTGAATAAAAAATCATTTGTTACCTGAATATACCAATAATTATATTTTAATTGTAACTGCAGAGAACCCAAATTATGATAAATATAAATAATTAAATCATACCTGGCAAGAATCTTTGCCGCCTTCAGGAAGTCCTGCGCACAGCATTCTTGGTGTTATAGTATACTGTTGACTATAATCATATTTGCACTGTGTTGGGTTAACAACTGGTAAAAATACCATTTGTAATGTGGATGGATTACCTCCTCCTTCCTAAAAAAATAAATTCATTACAGTTTCTTAATCTTATCAAATATTTCCTGTGAAGTAAATTGGTAAAGATGATACGAATTTTTAGATATATCAAATAAATTAGTAGATTAATTACTACAAGTTGGATTTTTTTCTCTATCGCTAATTGTTTTCAAAAAATAAGGAATACTTTGAAATGTAGTATTAAAGATTAGTAGTAATTTAATGCGTAAAGCTAATGATGTTTAGGTCAATTGCACTATCAATTCAATATTACCTCACTTTATCTTTATTTGCTTGTAAATTTTAATTAGTAATAGAGTTCAATGGTTAAAAGGTAGACATGATGCAGATAGACCTTTCTAAACGGAGCTTTAACCATTAGTTGCTTAGACAATTTATATTAGTGACCATAGTTGTTTCGTATCACCTGGTGATTACTATCAGTTGCTTTTTACAACATCCCTTACAAAACAGTAGTAATGTTGTACAACAAAAAAGTATTTTTTTTAAAACCAAGTAACTTTATCTGAATTAAGTGATGTATAATTATATCTATTTACTCTAAGATTTCCCCAGCCTGTGACCATTGTAGTATCACCGTCAAGAATCTCTTCATTTTCTTCAATCAATTCAATAGGAGCAACCCGTTCGCTAAACTTTATGCGTCTCGGAAGCCACATTAGAGCTATGTCGTTATCCATATTCGCCGTTGAAAACATTGGATGGACTTGTAGGTCACCCACTCTGTAGAGAACCCCTCCTGACCGGGACGATGACGAGCCCACACGAATCAGGTAATCGCTAGGTCTGTAGCTGAAATTTGTTTCAAAAAATATGAATTTCAATGTGGTCCAATGATGTCAAAAATTAAAAAACAATATTTTCTAATAACTAAGAAATTACAAAAAAAATATTGTTGTCTTCAAAATTGCCAATAAAAATTTACTTGTCACTAATAATCATATTGGAACTACTTACGAGGTAACACAATGTGCAGCAGTCAAAATGAGATCATCTGCAATGATCGAACCTCCACAGGAATGTCGACCAGAGTAAACTATTGACACCTGATATGGCGCTGCTGTGATATCAATATCTTCACCACCTACTATTCTAACATCGTCTTTTTCTTTGGTGATCGGTGAAGCCACTGGAACATTAATAAATATAAAATAATTAAATGAAAAACATAAATCACTAACGAAACGAATCTCCGATTCCTTCTTTTAAATTCTATTTGCAAATACATCCTCGTTGATTACAGTTAGATCACCCTTTTGTGATTTGTTAGAACTCTTGAAGTCACATTTACATTATAAATCCATTTTTTATTCGTCCAATCTATATTATAAAATTAAATTCCAATGAAAACAATATTATTTTTTTAAAGAAAGAAAAAAAAATCTGCTTACCCACAAACCCAAAGATCGTGAAAATTAACAACTTGTACATTGTGTTACTGCTTCCTAACGATAGTGAAATATCTTCTGATGAAGATGAATTTATACCAAAAAGATCGTTTACAAGAATTAAGTTAATTTGAACTTCAATGATTAGATTTGACCTTCACATAAATTTAGTTGCATTGACGACATTGACGATAACGAAGATTAAATTTATTTGATAATTAAATAAATTAACTGTCATATTTTTAAACTGGATCCAAAACTTGAATTGTAACGAATATTCTTGCTTTACGTAAACTAATGGGTCAAAATTCTTCAGGTTATCATCTTACACAAGGACTAACAGATACAATAATGTATTAAATTTAATAATTTTTTAATAAATAAGAAATAAGTAGCTGGCCCGGTAAACTTCGCTCCACCCTATAATTAATAAATGGTACACTAGTTTGGCGATAATGGCTTACACATGAGAGATAAATGTGTGCTGTCGCGGGCGTTCTTGTGGGATTATTTAGGGTAAACATTTCCATTATACATTATATACGTGTAAATCTCACGGTTTTGCAGCGCACACCAGAATAGCTCGCATATGGCGGAATTTTTTCTTTCTGACTTGAAACTTATCGCGATGTTTTGGACAATTCACTCAATATCTTTATCAATTAAAGCCTATGTGTTATTGTATAAGATGATGTATAAGATATATTATTGTAAAGTTTCATTAAAACCCATTAAGTATTTTTTGCATGAAAGAGTAACAAACATCCATGCATACAGACTTTCGCATTTATAATATTAGTAGGACTAGCTTGACAGTGCTGCACCACAGTTTTGTTCCTGGATTTAAAATAAAACCGGCAAAGTACAGTTTGGACTCGTGCACGAAGGTTTCCGTACCATTCTCTATAAAAACGGCAAAAAATCAGGTTTTTTCTATGGGAGCGTCCTTTAATATTTATTTTATTCAGTTTTTTTAGTATTTCTTGTAATATCGGGAACAGAAATAAATCATCTCTAAAGTCTAGTCTAACAATCACGGTTCATGAGATCCAGCCAGGTGGCAGACGGACAGGCAGACCCTTTTACCCTTTGGGTACGGAACCCTAAAAAAACTCTACAACAACTAACAGTATTTTCACTTCGTTAGGCGCTGGTAGAGGGTACTAAAACATAGCAGCACTTTTAATAGTATGAAACAACGTTCAATATTCTTGTAGATATCAAGTAGATGGCTCAGGTTAACAATGGTGGCGGAAAAAGATTTCGATAGTTAATTTACTGTACCAAAAGAATCCCCAAAATGTTTCCATCGATTTGATAAGGCGTGGAAAACGGAACACAAGCGGTAGTTTAGGAAATAATCAAGACTTTGTTAGTTGTGTAAAGTCAACTTGAGAAATAAATACGCAGAGGGACTCCCAGTCTCAGACACCTCCTACGATTTAGCGTTTATGCTTCCCAGGAAGGATTGAGCTGTCAAATGTGTAATCAGATACGCCAAAAAGAGGAGGTTCGGGTAATATAATAAATTAAGCGGACTATTTTTAAACGATTCTTGTTACATTTCTATTTTATTAAATTGTGAAGAAACTTACTTAAATTATGTTAATTATGTGTGTGTACACACTGTTTTATTTATTTAAGTTCAAGGCGAGCATGTTCGTGACCCAGTATCTTTGTCTACAAAAAGTCTTTTCTAGTTCACGGGTATACAAACAAACAAATATTAACGACGTGTATCAAATATGTTCCAAATGTGTTTTAACAATATTAAATTATTCACTATGGTTCTTAAAATCTTTTCTACTTGTAAGGTTTCAAAAGTGATTGGCACTGAACTTTTTGTCTAACATTGGGAACTAATCACACTCTGAACATTTATTATTTTTAAAACACTCTAGAGCTAGAAAGCAAACCTTTGGCAAACAAAAAAAACTGAAACTAGGATCGTGAAATTTTATATTATACCGTTTCCTTTTTTACCTCTAAGCTGTGCCGTGCCGTGCTGACTCAAAACAAGTGGGAAAAGGGTTGTGGGTGACTTAATATGAAATAACTACTAAGTTGGTATTATCATTAGAATTCTTTTTTTTTAAAGATTTAAATGATATTATTTCTAACTTATTTCTTTGTTATCTTAAATTTCTTTCTTTTAGTGTATAATTGATAGTTTTAGTGCCTAGTTTAACCTCAAAATGTTGATAAATCGAGTAACTTCAATCCAAATTGTTCTTAGTATAATGTGTCAGGTGCATTTGTGTTCATTTATGCACAAGCTGCAAACACCCGCTTCGTTCAGTTTTTTCTTTCATTTCTGCAACCCATACAACCATTATTATTTTATCGAAAAATACATTTTCAACCCCTGTATATTTCACACGCTCCTCCACATGCAACCACTATAGTGACACAAAGTAACTTCGAGGCTAAAACCACCCAGAAGTTTTGAAATATAGGGACGCACATGTATATCTTCTTACATAAACAAACTAAGTACTCAGGACTCTACGGGTTTTCCAAACTAAAATCAATTCGAGTACAATCTATCGATCCAATCGCTACTTCAAATCTAGACTCTTGAGAAACTTAACCACAATCCCAGGTCAAGTTTATTTATTATAAGAGTGCCAGTTGGCAAAATTAAAAGACAATAATTCAATAGTACATGTTCATTTTTATACTAAGTTTATTACTAGAGAGCGATGAGCAAAAAAATATTCTATGTTAAATTACCACAATTCTTTTACCAGAATGGGAAAAACGCCAGAATGTTGGTCAGTAAAACGAAAATAAATAATGAGACACATAAAAGAAAAAAAGTGTTTGCACGTTTGTGAAGCTAAGAAGTTTTGACTTTTGGGTTTCAGGGTGGTTTTCGCACTTCAAAAAAAAATAGTATATCTGCTAATAATTTTGCTAATATTAAATGACCTCTGTAACCCATAGATATTAGCAACAACCAGATAGATGAGTTGTAGATGTTTTAACGGCCTTTATGTTGGATAAAAGAGGAATTGGATGAGTAAAAAGAGATTTGGAGGGACGAAGGGGAAATATGTACATAAGAGACATAACTTAAACATAATCATCATATTATTTTAATATAAGAAAACTATCGATGAAGTAATTCCTTTCTAAATAAACATGATATTATTTCCTATTCTAAATATTCCTTCCTTTCTTAAAAAACCATTTATATACATCACTTATCAAAAATTACTTTTTCTTAATTTTTTTATTACGTTTGTATTTTTTAGATGTACTTGAAATGAATACTCTTACTATTGAAAATATTGATACAACTACAACGAAGAAGGAACAGGTGAAGAAAACAATTAAATCTAGTTGTAAGAATTCAATCCAAGAAATGTTGGCGGCGGGAGCTCTCAGATGTCTGGCGCCCCGGTGTCGCAGCACGTAGTCAATCCACCACATGGCTCGTTCCAGCGGCGCTTGTGGTTGATCTCCCATCAGCGTACGGAGACGAATTATGTTATTCTTGTATCTGAAAAAAAGATGATCTTTGAAAGCAAATTCTATTAATATTGTTCCCTTCCTCAATACGCGGTTCTTAGCTTTTCGTATATAATCTTTGCTACTCAAGACCATCGGTTTACCTGAAAGAAGAGGAGCACACACTTATTTTTCCAATACGTGGCGTCCATTCCAATACTTTACTACCCCACCTGTCATCGCTTACTCAATGGATGTATTGTTAAATCTCGAATATAACCACCCGTCCTGTTGGACGTCCTCTTTCGTATATTGGAAAGAACAAGGCTACGGCAGATGAGTGGGATTGGTTGGTGTATGAAATCGATCTTAGAAACATTGGATTTTCTCAACACTAGGTCACCACGGACTTGCCAGAAGGGCGACGAATAGCCGAAAGTCACACAGAAACACCCTTCCTTCCTGTCTCCCTCGCTTATTAATATCATTATCGTTAACCTAGAAAGTAGATATAATGTGTAATAAACATTGAAAACTGAAACCCTTATTAAATAAAACAGTAAATAAACCCAAGCTGTCGTACATAGGCTGAAAGGCCTAAATAGGCTGGGTTTGAAAGTTAAGAAAATGTTTATATAATTTTGTAAACCTAATTTTGTAAGTCTATTTTTACCAAAGCAGATCTAATTTCGAATACTTCACTAATTGTTATTGTTGTACTAACTTGTCTATTGTTAACATCTTTTTTTTCTCGTTCTCGTTCTTTGCGTAATACGTACAGAGTAACATAAATTTTAATCCTGTTAATTTTTTACTGCAAACATTTACAAAGTGAATTACTGTAATTATATTGCTAGGCGCTGGAGCAAATATTGCTTTAGTGTATTCATTCATAACACAGTAATAATTTATAATATAATAATTATCAAGATGCTTTAGTTTTTGGTTGTTAAGGCATCTTAAAATAATAAATGAATTAGTAACAAGAAAAAAATTGTGTCGTACAACTGAATTCTTATCTACGTGATACCAAAGCAGATACATTGATCTATTGACAAGTTTGAGCTTATAACACAATAAATTGTTCTACATTCACATTTCCTTAAGTTGCCAACTTAAAATTAAACTTCACTTTCACTAAAACTTCACTTAAAGGCATTAATCAACTGTGAATATTTGATTTGATATGTACCTTTTGTCATCCACTATATCTAATATTGCACTTTTCAACATCTCTTCGGTAAGATCCTCAAAGTAAATTCTTTGTCCAATTTCATGATGAAGGTATTTCTCGACATTATACCACTGGTCTCCTAACATCGGTATACCAAGGAGAGGAACTCCAGCGGTGATCGCTTCATCTGTAGACTGTAGGCCTCCTTGTGTTATGAACAACTTGATATTTGGATGCCCTGGAATTCAAAATCATTCAAAATAATTCTGGGGCCAACACTGTAAAATCATAAAAACCAAATTATGTAGAACCGCTGTAGACTAGCACTAGGAGATTTAAGGGTCAATATTATGTTCACTTACGACGGGATGGTGACCCACTTATGATTAATCATTATCTGACATATAATCTAGGTTTTAATAAAATAACAGATAATGGTATACATTTCTCAAGCCATATCTTATACTAGATGACATGTCAGCACAGATTGAAGCTCGGTCCACATGTAGGTAATATATAACAGGACAGTGGTGATGGTGATGGTCTCCCAAGTCTCCTCGTATATTAAAAAATAACTTACTTAACAAATCAGCTTGTGGTAGCCATTTAAATACTTTTACATTCTTCGATTTGACACCAACATTATCCGTATCCCGCTTCCATATAACATTATAAGGTAATTGAGAAAATACATTTTCAAAGATGGACATTTTGTCCGGCGGCAGTAAAGATGGTTGCACGTTTGTTCCAAAGCTAAAGTAAATTACACCGTTGTCTGAAGCGTCCAAGTACTGTTGAAGATCCTAAAACGTTACATTTGTTACATAATATTTACAACACTTTATTTTATATGATAAGATAGTAAATGAGCAACAGGTAACCTGAACCCATGAAAAGTCAGAAGACTAAACAACCTGTGTTGCTGGTTCTTAATATAGGACGCTTTTTTTCTAGAAGGATCCTAAGTTATACTCATTACCTAGTGCCACGAAACACATACTGTTTTTTCTTGTTCAAAGCAAGACCTCAGAATATCCTTGTGTGATCGCCCTGTTATTTTTAGACGCCAACTATAAACTTTTTATTATTAGTAATAGTTGACGTAGGATCGCGTTCTAAAAAAGCTAATTGAATCTCTTTATAATAAGCGTACACAAAGGGGATGGACAAAATTGCCGGCGCTCGTTTTACGCGCGGACTATAAGGAGTTTCATACTAAACTAGCGCGTACACTTAGCATAAGGTAGGATTGTGGTCAAAAACTCGTTTCTTCATTTTAAAAGTTTGTGTCTTAATTTTATAATGTATTTATTCAGTACTAGGCGAGAATTGTAGATTAAAAATAACAAGTTAATAGACCCATGCAATCACTATTAAAGGCAATGACGGCGTGCGTGTGAAATAATGGCCTAAAATTACATGGCTAACAGCTAACAGATGATTTGGACGGATGCTAGTATTTTTCCTATCTTATTACCAATCAATTTTGTATTAAGTTAAAATAATTTGTTAACTCATCATCATCTTGCTGACATTTTCGTTATGTGGGTTCGGTACATATGACCTGCCTGACGCCAACCCTCCTCGGAAATAATTGGTTACACTTAATTCTTATTTTATCTGTGTGATCAAAACGATTCGTTACTGGTCGGGCTCATCCTTCTCGTCAGATTTATTTGTCTAGGTTATAATAATAATAGCCCAGCGCGTTTTCATGGAATTCTTCCAGCCTTTCGCCCGCGAGTAAATAAATAATTTGTAACTGTTTATTTATTGTTATTAGCTACGATCGTCCCACTGCAGATCAAAGGCCTGAGGTGAAGTAAGGTTAGCCCACAGTTCGTCCGACATACGGCAGTAATCGTTTATAACAGTCTATAATAATACTCAGATTATTCTCGTAGCCATTATACGATTTTAGATAGTTCATTAATTGAATTGATACCACAGTATTGGTATTGTTTTAAGAAAAGAATAACTAATATATTTAACCGTGCAATTCTTGTATATTATCTATATAAAATGAATCTCGGCTAACTTACTGATATCTCATATTTTTGTTAGATGGCGCTTTATTTAAAAATACGATTTTATAAATAAAATACAAATCAGACCGAAGTTCAGCCCACAGCTACTTAGTTGTAACATACATACCGCGTTGTGGTTTTTAAGCCACATTTTTCTCTTAGAACACTATTTTTAAACCTGTCATCCACGCCTACAATACTTCTCAAAATTGATGTATAATATATTTATTCATAAATTTTTTTAAATATACATTTATACCAAATTTTTCAACGTAAAATTATACGATACCGCTGATTGCGGCTTCGCACGCAATTGTGTTTTTTCTACTTTTTTTGAAAAAAGGTTCCGCGTATAATAACTTCGAATTATAGGTAACTTGTATCGAAATGTTGTTATTGTCAAAACATGAAACATTGATCATCATGCTCATACTCATGAAGCATCATGAAGTTTTGCACACTTGGTTGAGTCGATAAGGATTTATTGCATAACAACAACTGACAAACTCGCATTATCATTTGTAACATTAGATAGGATAATTTTACTAACGAGAATTTCATTATTTACGTACCGCAGATCGCTACGATTATAATCCAAAAAAACAAGTTTATTGTAAAACAAAAGTCATGCAATTATATTGACAAATCAGAAAAAATTACCTGCGGTAAGTTTTTCGGTGGCTTCATATGTAATCCACCTACATGTATGACGTTTGGTGGCACCGGATAATTTCCTTCCCAAATAGGATGTATATTTATAAACAACATTTCAACATAATTTTTCAAAATACTCAAGGGGGGAGTGTCAGGTCCAAATATTTTTTTAAGCAATTCATTCTCTTTCTCCTCTCTCATCTTGAATTCATAATGAATTACGAATTGGTTGTATAGTTCAGATAATTTTTCTATCAACGTCAAATTATAAATTCTCTGTCGAAACAAATTGTGGTATAAAATGGGATGTGTTGGTATTCCCATTATTTCATAACTACCTATGTACGGTCCAAAAGAACTTATCAAAACTGTCGGTGCTTTAAATATATGTGATATTACCAACGCCTGCGTGTAAATAGATTCTATTATTATCAAATCATATTTCTCTTTCTTATTATTTAAAAGATCTTGAACTTTCTTTGTTTTCATTTGTTCTTCAAAACTGACAGAAATTACATCCATTATACCTTTTACTTGATTTATTAAATCTGATTTAGTGCCAGTTACATGAGAAATAAAATATTTCTTTATTGTAGCGTACGAAATATCATGCACATCGATTTCCGTCAAATTTTCAGGTCCACCTCCTGTGGGATACATTGGATCTGGAGTAAGGACTGTCACTCGATGACCTCGTTTGAGTAACTCTAGTGTTATTGGACGAAACACAACTTGGTGACTGATTGAAGGACACGGATACACCGCCAAAATACTTGCTGACTGAACATTAACAATAGCCACTCCTACGAGTAGCATAATCACATAAAACTGCATCGTTTATGATTTCTAAATATATATGCTTTACATAAGCTTTAACATTTAATATAACATTCATGTAAACATGTTTAGTTTTTTTATGTCAATATCTATTAATTTGTTTGAACTCTAGAAATATTTAAATTAAACACTACTAAACACTGACGTCTCACACTTCTAACTGGAAAATAACTAACAATTGTCTATTACTATAAAAGTCATTTGTCTGTAGAGACAGTGCTGCTGAGATGTGATAAAATAGCAAATGTTAGATGTATCAGCAATATACACATATGTAGTTAAATGTTCAATTATCTACAGGAAATGGAAACGTTACAAGAGTAAATATAATCACACGTTTGTATTTTCAAGAGCATAGGTCTTTTCGGTCGTTAATGATAATGCATGTACAGATAAGAAAACACATTACATCTTTAGAAATAATACTGATAATTGAATGAATTGATGATACAAACAACCCTTTTTATATAGATCAGGGATTTGTAATTTCTACAATGAAAATATAAAATACATATTAATTAAAATATGAACCGACCAGATTAGTGATCTTAATTTCAGATAAAGCAAGCTTATATGACTTGAAATGATCACAAGGTCCAATGGATGAGGCAGCTCCTATCCTTCGAATCAAAATGATGTAACAAGAATAGAAAATGTTTAACATTAAAAAAATCTACTAAGTAATATTAAAAACTTATAATCATTTCTAGTCTACAGGTCTTTTAATTTTTGAGTTCTTATGATTTTTATTAATATTATCGATGCTAAAAATCGTGTTGCAATGTATATTAATCCTAAACCTAAAAATAAAATTGATAAGAGAAATATAATAATATCGATTTGCAAATATTCCGTCCATGAAATATTCGCAGCCGGTGATCTTAAATGTTTTGTGCCCCCGTGTCTCATGACGTATTCTATCCACCAGATGGCGCGTTGAAGAGGCGTCTGCTGCTGATCTTCTATGAGGGAGCGAAGTTTTAAGACGTTGTTACGGTACCTGTAATATTACGCAGATGTATAGGTATTAAAGAACGAAAACGAAATAGGAATAGAATTAATGCGGTTATAGGTACAGCAGTGAGGAGTCAGAATGTTTCTATGAAGACACGCCTGGTAAACAATGCTGTACTAATCCTCACTGTAATGTATGGAAGAAATCCGTAATCTCTCTCTAGGTTTTTGGATTGAGCGCATATTTATATTATTTATAAATTAATAGACGATTTAGGACAGTCATAATTTATTAGTTGAAATATAGGAGAATAAATAAATTCCTCTGGTCGTTTCGCACAGTTACTATTTTTCAAAGTAAAGTTGAATGTATATATTTTTAGGCTATTTGCCATAGTCAGTGTTTCGAAATATTATTTGATTGGGCGATAATAATTCTCTACTTTTATGCCAAGCATAAGTTAAAGTAATTACCTTTTATCACCAATAACCTTTATGATTGCATTCTTCAAAACATCTTCCGTAAGATACTCGAAATCTAGACTGACTCCGAGTCCATGATAAACATATTTCTCTACATTGTACCACTGGTCTGCCAACATCGGCAAACCAACAAGAGGTACCCCGGCCACTATCGCTTCATCTGTTGACTGCAGACCTCCTTGAGTGATGAATAGTTTTATATTGGGATGCCCTGAAAACGACTCAAAAGAGTAGTATTGGTGTTTGTTTATTAAAATTTAATTTATCATGGATAAAATCTAATTAGATGGGAGAAATTTGTATTAAAACATACTTAAATATTTTTTTTTATTAAACTCTCATCGAGAATATTCATTAGATAGGAATAGGATCTAATAGGATTATAAATAGAAGAAGAATAGAAGAAGAAGTGTTGCTTAAAAGACGACGCGGTTGAATTAAATTGAGATAAGTATGTTTGGGAAGTTCGGGTGTTTTGAACAAAAGAAAAGAGTGACGAAGTAAAGTCGTGTTGCGAGTTTTAGAAGACTTCCTGGATGAACTTATTATTATTATTAGACCAGGTTACATATACTAAGGAAAGGCGATATTAAGACTTTGAAGGGGAAAGTATGCATTGATGTATAAATGTAGAATACGCGAACGAATTGTGTCGGGATTTTTCAAATGGATATCCTTAATTTCTGCCTACCACTCTGAGTAATGGGTGTGTGTGAGCTAATTATTATTTTTAATTTTGGTTAAGCCTATAGCACTACTGATCAGAACAGGGAACAGCAAGTAATTATAAATTAAAAAAAAAATATCAGTAATTACGTCTTTGTTGAATATCGGATTAGAGGTTACGCTTAATAATACTGTCGCCTTAAAAAGTGATTCAAGTTTACATCAATAATACGTACTTAACAAATCAGCTTGCGGTAGCCATTTGATTGATTTTATGTTTGGTGATTTCATTATTACATTTTCACTATCCCACTTCCAAATAACGTTGTACGGTAATTGAGAAAATACATTTGCAAAGATCGCAATTTTTTCTCGAGGTAGTGAAGACGGTTGAACATTAGTTCCCAAACTAAAATAAATTACACCATTCTTCGAAGCATCCAGATATTGCTGGATATCCTGAAATAAAAAGAGATTACCCAGGTTAATTAAGTGGCATATTTTTTTGGCATATTCATATCAGTACTGGAGCATATAATATCTTTATAGATAAAAACAGTAGTAGTAGATAAAATGAACAAGAAATAAACTAAAAACTTTTAGTACTAGTAACCATGCTTTTCAAATTCGTAGTGATGTTTAATTATACTGCAAACTTTATCTTAATCTAAGAATAATAACATTGTAACAACTTAAATTTTAAGAAATAATGTCAAATATTCTAGTACATTTAGTTTATTGATTTATAATTAAACTAGCTGTGTGAATAATAGTCTCATTGGGCAGCATTTTTAATTTTTCAAGCTAATTCATATACATTAAAATAAACCCGGGCGCAGCGGAGAAGCGCTCATTGTGTACGGCGCGGCGCTTGGCAAGTTTCTTATTTGCGTTCATTTCAGTTTCACGTATTGTAATGACTCTGTAAATGTCACCTGCCTTCAATCTTCTCTGTCTTTCTCTAATATTTTGTCTCGTCACAAATATATGAAACACTCACACAAACCTTACATATTTCAATACAAACTTTCATCCGCTATTTTTATTTAATCCTTAAGTGTAAAAATTTTAAAAACTTCGAATGTCATATTTATTTATATCTAATCAAAAGCCTAAAAAATAAGTTTCAAGCTTCTAGCTTCGAAAATGACGAATCTTCCATACAAACATTCATCCCCTATTATAAATCTTTTTTACATTAGAAAGTAGCCTATGTCCTTTTTCGGGCTCTAAACTGTCTCTGTACCAAATTTCAATTAAATCTGTTAAGTAGTTTAGGTTCGAAAGCGTAACGGATTTATATTAGTCGGGAAGTAGGGATTATAAATGTACCTGTGGCAAATTCTTCGGCGGTTTGAGATGCAGCCCTCCCATGTGTATAACACTCGGCGGTACAGGGTAATTTCCTTCCCAAATTGGATGAATGTTCAGAAATAACATATTAACATTGTCTTTTAATGTATCCAGAGATGGAATGTCTGGCCCAAATAATCTTCGAATCATTTCGTCATCCTTATATTCTTTGCGTCTTAGATAATAATACATGATAAATTGATTATAGAGTTCACTTATTTTCTCCCACAAATTCAAATTGTAAAGTCTTTGCCGAAACATATTTGGATATAACATAGGATAAGTAGGTGCACCAATTAATTCATAACTTCCTGGATACGCTCCAAAGGAGCTCACCAAAATTGTTGGTGCTTTATAAATGTGCGTCAATCCCAATGCTGGAAGGTAAATTGATTCTAGCAATATTAAGTCGTAGCTCTCTGTATTGTTATTAATAATATTTTGAACGTCTTTTATTTTGAATCCTTCTTCAATTGTTTGAGAAGTGACATCGAATATAATTTTCATTTGATCCCTTATGTCCGATTTGCGACCGGAGACTGTTGTTTTGAAATGTTTCGCGAGCAGATCGTATGATATGTCGTGGACATCAATTTCCGTCAGATTTGCAGGACCTACTCCTTTCGGGAACATGGGGTCTGCAGTGATTACAGTAACCTGATGTCCACGTTGAAGTAACTCTAATGTTATAGGACGAAACACAATTTGGTGACTAAAAGATGGGCAAGGGTACACTGCTAAAATTTTTGCCGTTTCAATATATACAGATACACTTAATGTGATAAATAAACATGATTGTAATTTCAACATAATGTATGTTTACAAAACTTATAAATTAATCGTTGAAATAAACTATGACTTATATTCACTATTGACACAAGCTATCTATGTCACGACACTCTCACGCGGGTGATACAAATGCCAAGTCATTTGTTTATAGTTGCGATTGTAGATTGAAGAGCGTTATATTTCCTGTTCTATTTAAACACATTCATATATCGTAAAACTCACAATTATTGGCTCTTTAGCAAAACTGCTTGATTAAATCGTGAAAACTGACTGCAAGAGAAGTCATATAAAAATTGTTAAGGCGACAGAATGATTGTTAATGTGTTATTTAATTAAAAATCTTTCGTTGTGCTTGCAGAATGACAGTATGTAGAATAATTGCTAGGGTGTCAGTATTAGGGGGTTTACCTTATATGTCTTGTTTTCTTATATTGTTCGTTCTTAATTAATCAATGTGTCTTATTTTAATCATTAAAATTATAATTTAGGTTAATACAACTTTATCGATAACTCGTAATACCAACAATCTAAATGATGGATTCAATTGTCTTAGAATATTTTAAATTTTTTATAGTTTTCCAATTAGGTTCTTCTCCTTTGTATTAGTAAATAGAAAATAAACTTGGTGGCAAGTACCTGTAACGTAATAAATGGAGTCTTCGTTCGGGCCATCTTTCAGTATGTTTTGTTCTGGTTTGTTATCGATCAATATCGTTGATGGGTAGCTCCATAAGAGCAATTGTATATTTATGATACGAGTTACGATAATTCGTAGTGTAATGACTAAGTCAGAGATGGTTGATCGATGTAGGATGAGAGGTTATACAACTGTACTTTGTTGGCAATTCTTTTGCAGATCTTATCATTCGTCAGAATGGCCCTAACGGTGCTTCACGGAATTTTCGAATATGGCAACTAATGACAGGCTAATACTGACGTAATCTGAAGCACTGGTGGGTGTCATTGCTTTTGTGACAGTGGTAGCCGCACCACGTGCTCCAAGGAACGGTATGAAAAAAGTAAAAAAGCGCTTTTTCAATTACAAAATAACTAAGTAAGATGCAGCCAATATTATATAATAGTTGGAAGGATGAATATAATTCATGATCGGATCGCACTATGGAAGAGTTATAATCAAATATATTTATTTATTGGTACAAAGTTCGCTGGATCTAGTTATTAATAAAGATACGATATCGACGGTAGTGTATAATTGTTCCTCGCCCGTTAACCCACGCTGTACACCTAAAAATGGATGGGAGAGACCATGAAATAGATCCTGAACCTACCAATACATATTTCTTGTTGCAAAATAACTTTTATCTATTTCCCGATATTAATAAATCTGAAGTGGAAATTATCAGTGTAAGTAGGTGGAATACAAAGACTAATCCACTAAAAAAAGTTTATTTTAGTAACATAGAGTTGGCTCCTGAAGCTATACGGGTAGACTGTTACGTTAAAATATTATTTGCCATAGTTGGTGATACCAATAATTTTTACAAATTTTTTCGCAATTTTTTATATTGAGTTCTATTTCTTAATACACTTAAAACTAAAACTCTAACCAGTAAAACTACGAATACAAGTGCGATGAAGAAAGAACAAGTGATGAATATAATTAAATCTAGTTGTAAGAATTCAATCCAAGAAATGTTAGCGGCGGGAGCTCTCAGATGTCTGGCGCCCCGGTGTCGCAGCACGTAGTCAATCCACCACATGGCTCGTTCCAGCGGCGCTTGTGGTTGATCTCCCATCAGCGTACGGAGACGAATTATGTTATTCCTATAGCTGAAATTATAAATAGTCTTATGATATTATTTATGAGTCTTGATAAGCATTGTTATAGATATTCTTGAAGCGCCAATAGCCTAATGGTTAAGGGTATGGCTTGTCGATCATGAGATCGTGGGGTCTTGAGAATATTGTCGTGAACGAGTTTTTAATTGGTAGGAATGTATAAAAGAAATATTATTAAATTATTTCTATAATCTACGTATGTATTTATAAAAAAAAAGTACTTGAGCACATTCCTATCGGATGTTTAGTGGCGATGTAATCGAAATTTGATGTGTACTAGTTTTTCATTTCACCATTAAACAGATTAATGAGAGACCATAGTACTATACATATATAGTATATATCTACAAGATACGTTGAATTGTTTATAATTGTGATTCTTATATTTACAGGAATGTTACTCATCGAAATGAAATTAATTAACCGACTTCAAAAAGGAGGTTATCGATTCGATTGTTTTTTTCTTAAATGAATGTACATCGATTACGCCGAGATTTATGATGATTCTTTTTTTGTTCGACTGCTAGTGCTCGCCATATTTAGTCAGGATCCGACCAGTAGTTTTTGAGTTATTCTTAACAATGCGTAAATGACTAAGTTGAGTTTTACTTTCTTGGCTTACGTAGGCTAAACTATAACGTACTAAATAAAAGTCAGCAATGGCATTTCTCTATCTGCTGTTATCATATTATAATAACCATTTATTTCAGATAAATTTATCTGAAATAAATGATTATTATTATTATTATAAATAATAAGATATACTTTAACTAAATATTGAACGAAAATGAAATTATAAAAAATTCTATCTACTTCCATTTTTTTCTATTCTTAAAATGTTTGTTTCGGGACTAAAGTGGGTAAGTAAGAATTAAATAATGGCTCACTCGGTTATACGCGGTCATAGGTTACAATCACTGCGCTGTAGTATCTTTTTTATAAACATTTACGATACCCTAGAAAGACACATTGTCTTATATTTAACATGAACTCGGATATCATGCGGAAGATAACACAGCTCAATTGAGATTATGTAAAATCGATGGTGAAGAATAAATTTTTAATAATAATAAGAAAAAACTGGCCAAGTGCAAGTCGGACCTGCGCACGAAGGGATCCATATTTATATAAAAAACGCCAAAAAATTATGTCTGTTGTATTGTAGCCCCACTTAAATGTTTTGTATTCTGTTTTAGTATTTGTTATAGCGACAATAGAAATACATTATGTGCAAATTTCAATTGTCTAACTATCACGGTTTATGATAATATACAGCCTGGTGACAGACGGACAGACAGATAGCCGGACAGACAGCGGAGTCTTAGTAATAGGGTCCCGTTTTACTCTTTGGGTACCGCTATTATAGAAAAAATAGACGTTTGAATAGGTTGACATAACATGAATAATCAAAATAGCTTATACAGGTCCGACTCTGCATGAAGTGACTACTAAATTTATCCCGGATGGCGTATATAAATATTATTTGTACTTACTAATTTTATTAATTAAGATTGTATTTCTGTTCATGTTAAATTGTTCTCTGTGTCTGTGAGTGCATCTCCAGTACTGGAGGTTGGCCGTCAGTTCAGCGAACTTATTCCTGGCCTGTGCCATGCGCAATAAGTTTTCTACGCTGGCAATATTGGTCCACTCCCTGATGTTTTGCAACCACGATTTCTTTCTACCTCCAGCACGTCGTTTTCCTACGATTTTGCCTATTATAATAAGTTGGAGAAGGTCATTAGAAACCTTCTGTGTCCAGCTAATGCGTAGCATTCTACGGCAGTACCTCAAGAAGGCTTCAAGTAACTTCTGGGTATTAGTCCAGGCTTCGCTGCCATATAATAAATACCACAGGCTAGACATTAATCTGAGCTTTATGGATAGTTGGCGGCTTGTCAGTCTCCTCAAGGAGGCTTGAATAATTTCAATCTGGGTTTGTATCTCCTGTTCGCTATCCCATTCTTCGTTAAACCAAGCACCGAGGTACTTAAACATCCACACACGCTCTATATCTGACCCTGCAACAGTGATTCTGGGGTTCGGTTGGTTATCAGGAATTTTGTCTTTGAGATATTCATAGTCAGCCCTTAAACGTCATTCATGGGCTCTGTCTAATAGTGTCTGTAGGTCCTGTTCGGACGACGCTATAAGTACGGTCTCGTCGGCGTATCTCCAGAAGATATGTTTCGTAATCTTCGACTCGGACTTTAGCTCTTTGATCCAGATACACCAACAATTTTAATTGTTTTAAAATAATTCAGTAAAGTAGTATTATTATGGAATAAAGTAAAAAAAAAGTTCGCACATATGTATATGTGGCCCACTGGTATATGCCCCGACTTACGTACTGTAGGTCGTGGGTTACAATCCATTCTTTTGTTATGCATATACCTCGGGTTTGAACTAATCTATAAGAATTCGTTCGCTATACGTACGGCAATGTATCGGAAAAAATGATTATTGCCGTTACTGTTTCCATCCAATTAAACTTGTAAGTTCGCAAATTCTATACTAGGGCGACCATATACATCTACTATATAAAAACACAGTCAGTCATAAGGACCGCAGACAGAAGTGAAAAGTAAAAACAGGTGGGAAGGCGCGACAATAGTTCAAATATAATTAAATAATAATCATCAAAAACAAACCTGTGTTCTTGTAAACAATACAATTCAAAATTGAATACAAGAAAAGTAAAGGGAAAAAACCGTTCCAAATTCAAATAAGCAACAGCTCACGCCTATTGCTGACGCATTTTGGTCATGTCGTTCGCGTCGCGTTGTAACTATAGGATATTCCCCACCAAATATCGTCTAACGCTAAAGAAGTTTTCACTTTAAAATATTAGCTTTTCGTTTGTATGGTAATAGACTTATTGCGGTCACTATCTACTCGCTCATTGCTAGAACTTACGGTAAACCTCAGCTTTACGCCTTATTTAATTACCTTTCGTTTTCGGCTACCTCTAAGATTGCATTTTTTAACAGCTCTTCAGTAAGGTCCTGGAATTCTAGTCTTTGTCCAATTCCGTGATAAACATATTTTTCAACATTGTACCACTGGTCACCCAACATCGGTATACCGAGCAGGGGTACTCCACCGGTGATTGCCTCGTCTGTAGACTGTAGACCTCCTTGTGTAATAAACAACTTGATATTTCGATGCCCTGAAAGGTATAATGATTACTAGCGGATCTCGTTGTCTTGCATGAACGTTGGCTTTCCTGCTATTTGGCTAATATTTTTTCGATAGGCATCAAAAGATTTAAAAAAAAACTCATGGAACACGACAGCAACATCCAATCGAGTCCAAAAAAAATTAAATAATAATCGGTGTAGTATATTAGAAAAAGTCCAGTGACATTAAAACCACCGTTGAGAAGAGAACTTAATATGCGAACATCTATTTCAATTACTTAAAGAATACATATTCTACATTAATTGGAAATAATAAAAATCAGTTGGGTATCTGAGGTTTTCTGTGGGTCATATTGCATATAAAAATTGTTCCATTGATTTTTAAATTTATTCATGCATTATGAGTAGTGTTGCGGATGCTCATGAGCGTTGGTGATCGCTTATATATTCGTCAACTTCCTGCGACCGCTCTTTTCCCCCCTTATGATATTAAAAAGTTGTAAATGCGATAGAGGTAAATTTAATAATCAGTAAAATATAATTGTTCAACTGTCGTACGTACCTCCACTACTAATGTATTATGTAGTGTAGAAGTAAATTGCGTCTCTAGCATTTAATTTGTGGGTAACAGAAATACGACTATTTCATGCAGGCCAATTTCTCGAAGACTATCCACTTCTCTTTAATATTATCTACGTCTTGGGGATTCACTTCGAGGAATCGATACTCTGGGGTCTTTAAGATGATATTTCGATTATGATTGTAATCGACATTTCTTAAGATAAAGTTGAAAATACCAATCATAACTAACAGATTGGTGACATATTAATGAAAGATAGAAAGGGTATTAAAAGTACGCCCAACCGACGAACATGTTAACATGTATGTATGAATGTAGAAGAACGGAGAGAGGTGTGCCAGAGTCGGGTAAAAAGGAAATCCGTAATCTCTGTCTAACCCCCAGGTCTACAGATACGAAAGTCTATTTAATTATAAGAAAAATAACATACTTAACAAATCAGCTTGTGGTAGCCATTTAAATACTTTTATATTGTTTGATTTCACGCTAATGCTGTCATTATCTCTCTTCCATATTACGTTGTATCTAAGTTGAGAAAATACCTTTTCAAATATTTTTATTTTTTCTGGCGGCAGTAAAGATAGGTTTACGTTTGTACCAAAACTGAAGTATACAACACCGTTGTCCGAAGCATCTAAATATTGTTGTAAATCCTAAAATACACATACATGTATATTAATATGCACACAGATATTATTTGATGTAAATTGATTTGCCACATTGAAATGATTTGACTCTGGCTGTCTGTCTTCTTGTTCTAGTTGTCTCTTGATATTGTGATATTGGTTTCGATTTCTCGAGTTTAACCCTGCTGTATTTAAGGAAGTAATACTTTACTATTAGGTCAAGTAATTATGAACAGACTTAGATTTGATTTAGAAGCTTAATAAACCAAAAGTAAAGGAGTACCTGTGGCAAATTCCTTGGTCTTTGTACTTGTAATCCCCCCATATGTATGACGCTTGGTGGTACTGGGTGATTGCCTTCCCAAAGTGGATGCATATTTACAAACAACATGTCTACATTATTCTTTAAAATACTTATCGGTGGAATATCCGGTCCGAACAGAGATTTAAGCACTTCGTTGTCCGTCTTCTCTCTAATTTTTACTTCATGATTAATTACTAATTGATTATATAGTTCCGCTACTTTTTCCAGCAAGGTTAAATTATACAGCCTCTGTCTAAACATACTGTGGTATAAAGTGGGATGCGTTGGTATTCCCATCATTTCATGAATACCCAAATACATACCAAAAGAACTTATTAAAATAGTTGGTGCTTTAATAATATGAGATATCGCTAATGCTTGCACATAAATTGACTCTATTAACATCAAATCATATGTCACTTTTGTGTTTTTGATAACATTTTGAACTTCCTTTATTTTCATTTGTTCCTTAAAACTGACAGAAATAAGATCCATTATACCTTTAACTTGATTTAATAAATCTGATTTTCTTCCTGTTACATGCGAAGTCAAATATTTATTTATAACAGCGTATGATATGTCATGTACATCGATTTCCGTCAAATTTTCATGACCTCCTTTTGGATAAAATGGATCTGGAGTAAGTACTGTCACTCGATGACCTCGTTTGAGTAACTCCAGTGTCAATGGACGAAACACAACTTGGTGACTGATTGAAGGACACGGATACACTGCCAAAATATTTGCAGATTCGATTCGGACAATCGTCACTAATAGTATAAACAGGCCAATCATGGCTTTTGTCTTTGACGTTAAAACGTTTAATATAAACTATAGCACTTCTTTACCAATAAATAGCCCATATGCTGTGACATTTTTTATTGTACATTATACGCGAATTATTTTTTTTTTTAAAGGGAACCTCTCAATTAGTTAACATGTCTCATTGGCTTCAAAGAGACGACTACGTTAATATTGCACTGGTATCTTAGGTTGATAACCTTTGTTATATTTATATATAGCCGTGTGTTGATGATCTTGAGAGTCTCTTGTGTGCCACGATGTATGCTAAGTCAGTTGCCGAATAACGCACACAGTCACCTTTGAGGTTTTTAATCTCAACACACATGTAAATATATAAGGCACAAATAAATTTCAAGTAGGGGGCAAAGGTAAAGTAAATATGCACACAATTCGGTAACATATAACAAGAAACAAGGTAAATAAGTTCGCGAGCGGTAGATACGTAGAGGTTGTCTATGCGCCCGCGCTCCTGCGGTTGTTCACTGGAATGACGTCATTCGACTTATTTGCATTGCTCGACAACAGGCGTTAATATTTTGTTAGAATTTTAAATAATTTTATTTGTGTATATTGTATATCTAAGTGCGTGTGTGTTAGCGTGCGCGCGCGCACGCGTTTGTGTATATGTATGTGTGTCTACATCCTGTATAGGTTTTAGCTAATGTTTTTACGGCCAGTCGCTTGCCTTATGCCAATACACTACAGGAATTTCTTTTTCTTCCAAAAAAAAAAACGTTCTACTTAATTAGGTATATCAGTTGGGGTCAAGTAGTTTTATGCGCAAAATTTTCACACAACAGGTCCCAGCGGTCCATTATAAGAGGCGTAGGATGAATTAACTTTTGGCTGCGACGGTAAAGTAGTAACACTTCAAGGATAACGAGCGCCACTGAAACTTTCAGCTGAACAAATTAAATTTTGAGGTTAAACGAAGGTTCATCTTGTATTTTAACAAACAAAGGACCAGTTGTAATTATGAATTTACGTCATAGTATGTGGATATGTAATCTACAAACTGTGAGCTTTGCCAGTAATTTATAATCTAAGTTTACTATAAAATTACTGCAAATTGCGAACTGGACGTATAATTCCCAAATTGAGCACGCGTGTGTTATTTTGAGACAGTTTATAAACTGTCGGATCAATTATTTAAATAGTAAGCTGATATTTTGCATGCGTTATTCATTCACATTCAAGTTTATGTTAGAACGAAATATGTTGTTCTCCTTCCTACCCTGTCCCACAGGGAGGGAGGGAAAAGAGGGGGGAGTTGAGGGAGGGAATGCATAGAAGAAGGAAATATCCCTTATCCCTCCTCTGTTCATTAAAGGTAGGCAACGTATCTGCAACTAATTTGCTTGTTGCAGATGCTCCTTGCTCTCCACTTGCTCCTTTGTCACCTTCTCTTGTGTTTAACCGAGTTATATCAAATACCATTTGATGTAATGAGTTCTGCGTTTCATATTGCGTTCTGCGTTTTCGAAACCCCTCCTTTTCCTCTACTACTTCTCGTTTAGCTATAGTTGCAAATTCATTTTTATTATAAAGAAAATGGAAGGAGCGACGGGGTTACCTGATTTCGAGTGCCAGTGTTTTGGTGAGGCGGAAAACGGAGTGGTTAAGGAAAATATAGGAACGTTCATGGGTATCGGACCTCAACCTTAACACTCAGATCCACAAATATCTGTATATTATTCCCGTATTCTGCCAGATCAAAACGACGCATTTGTGGTATACAACTGCCGCTGCTAAGGTCTACATATGTTTTGTTTGCGTTTCTAGGATATACCACGGCCTATACTCGCGTCAAACACTCACTTCCCGCGCTGCCATATGTCATAGGTATTTAGGTACTCAAGGGAGACAAGTGTGGTGCATCACCTATTAATAAGCGGAATTCAGAATTCATGCCGTCGCATAGTACTAAACTGGTGTGTTAATACGCCTCCCATTAGGTCTCTAATCCCACATTTTATTGCCTCGCGGACAGCGAGTATAGAAGTAATAAAGTATGACATTGTAGACAACCGTAGAAGAGAGAAAATTATAGTGTAAGTTAAATTCAATTTTTAAATCCTGTCTTTTACTTTCATAAAAGTCTTTGAGATAAGGCGATTATATTCGTGCGAGTTCTGACAAACTTTAAGCTTTGTGGTTAAAATTTGTTGACTTCCCCTTTAGTACAAAGTTATTACTTCTTCCTTCTTTGGTATAAACTAGCTAACCTGGCAAAGTTTGTTCTGGCTTAGTTTAATTAATTTATGTGATGTATGAAATTAGCTGTATGAATTGGTGGATGGGTTGCACTCGGGTCAATTCCGTTTATGGAAGCACCTTAAGATATACGACATTTTTCGTTCTGTTGTATATGAGGATATTTCTATACATAATTGTATACTCGTTGTAGTATTAGTCTTTTCATCAGAAATAATGTCGCATACGAAAAATGTATAAGACAATGTTTTCTCTTCATGAATTTTTCATGCTTTTAAAAGTTATCCTGCTATTTGATCGGAAACAAATCCCAAAAATCCTTGCAGCCGTTCTTGAGTTATAATTGATGTAACCAACACGACTTTGTTTTACACGAGTATATATAGATAAATTTGTTATTGGTAAGCTGAAAGCTATAAAGAACAAATCATGTTGTTGCTATATAAGGATACATCAAGGATACAATATAAGGATACAAGTTATAACGATGATTTTTTAAAATTTAATACGAGTTTAGATTTTAAACCTGATCTAAATATTTATCGGTGCACATTGGTATACGACTACTAGTGATTGGAAGTTGAACCATTTCACTGAGGAACATTTGACATACAAAAGATAAAAATAAACATACAAAGTGGTTTAGAACAGATACTGATGATCCTGGTCACAGGATATCACAATGAAAGGGACACACATAGTACCTACCTAATGGTAGGTAATTAACTAGACCTTTTGGTATTGGACATGAAATGCTATTGTCAAGTTATACCAGTGACACAAACAATAGACATTACGTTTGATTAAAAAAAAAACACTGAGAGTCGTTGGAATTCTAAATCCAATTAGAAGCTGGTCGAATTGTTTGAATCTACCTTATCCGTTGCATTCGCTCGTGCGTGTAACTCAATTATCCACGTGTTCTACTTTTAGTTTTATGGTGTTGATTATAGCGGCTTTTTCTCTATTCTCTGTAAATAAAATGTCTATAGTAATATTTAATGTGCTACAGAATTATTAATACGATATAAGGAGTACCCTTAACCGACGAGCTTGTATGCTTAGACGTATGGATGTAGATGAAACGAGAGAGGTGTGCCAGGAATGCGCCAAATGAAAATTCACAATCTCTACCTACCCATTTGGGTTAAAGGCGTTCTTCGCTCGTAGAACGCATGGGCATGTACTTTAACCACCTTAATTATTTATTTACCAATAAATCTGTACTTTTTCAGTATTCCTATCGCTAAATAATTGTTTTTGTTTTGAATTTCGATTGTTGGATAGAAATATAAATAATTCTATTTCTATTACAATGTATCTTATTACAAATCTCATAATGACATCGAGCAATTCAGACCAGTTTGATATGAAATGTAACGATATTTCTCATAACTAGCGTCGTATTTTCACAGCTGCTAAATTCCCAAATTGTCACAGTCACCGACAGCTGTCACGTCATCAAATACTTTGTTATCCCAAGCAAAGCCTCGTGAATTGACACATCTTGACGTGACACTGATGATGCTACGTGGGCTATTTTAAACCTACATCACATTTCTTTTAAGAAAACTCGTAGTTGTTATATGATACAATCGACCTGCCATAATCTTCCCATGGGTAAAGATATGCATTTTTTCTGTCGTAATGTACATATAATATTTAAAATTTTGCAGTGGTCAAGCTCGCAACAACAACAACTGTTGCACGAATGGCTTGGTTCAACCGATTTAATGGTGGTATTAAATCGGTTGAGCCAAGCCATTCGCCTCACAGAAGACAAGCGTGGAGTAGAAGTATTCTGCATTTCTTCTGATGAGTGAGGTGCTGGAGAAATTCTATATCTTCCCTACTCCATCACATTCTAATAAAGAAAAGATGTGAAGGGGAAGAGAATTTGAGGTGGAAGAGAATAGAGAGGATAAAGTAACATCCTTTTTTTCTATTAATCCTCTTGTTCATTAAAGGTAGACAAATCATTTGCAACATTATCTCAGATGTCTATGGGTAAAGATCACTTGATATCGGCTGAACTGCTTGCTCGTTTGCAAACTTTTTCTATTTTAGAGAATATTTATTCACCTATTTGGGATACTACAGATATACAGAGCTCCTGTAATGTTTAATTATAAAACTAATTATTCTATTCGACAAAATAGTTATTCAAACCATTTCAAATGTCCAACTATATCAAGGATCTTTATATGAAAGGTTCAAACAGTAATCATTTACAGTGTGCTTTGTTTTGTTATTCTATTTGTATTCTCACCCAGTTTTGAAATAGCATTAGGTGATAGATGAACAGTGTGTCGGTCCAGTCGTGATATAAATTTGACAATAGAGGCCCGGGAACATTAAATAATCTACTTTCATTCATGTTTCTTAAAAATGTTTTTTAATAGAAGAAGGTGACAAATTGGTAAGCGGAAATCTTATATTGTTAATCTTAAGTGACCGATATTCATAGGCATCCGTTACAAGCATATGAGTTGTAGATGCGTTGCTTTTAATGGACAGATTAGGTGATAGACATTGGTATTTCCTTTTGCGATTCATCCGCTTCCCCCATCAAATCCTCTTTTACTTAAATAATCAACAACAATAAACCCTTGCATCCTAACAATAATTTCATAATAACAATTATTAGCGTGGAAGTAATGTTTACATAATTATATATTAATGCAATGTTCTGGGTAGTTTATAAGTGATTGTGCTAATACTTAAATAAATCATCCTGTACATTAACAGCAAGGACGTTAACTATCTCAGTGCATGACGTCGCGCTGTAATGTAAGTTTAATGCCCATCATAAAGCTAACGTTAACGTCAATAATTAAGTACACTAGCACATATAGTTCTGACTGCAAACTGACTATCAGTTCATATACAATGTATGTACAGTTTCCAACATCCAACGATTTCTTAACTTCACCAGGTCATCAATTCCAAGACTTTCTCGGCAATGTAAACCGAGGGTTATTAGAAACACCGAGCATAAAGTAAAGAATATTTATAATGTTTGCTATAGCAACAACGTTATCCTCAGTGCGTATTTTATTCATGCGTAGTTCACACCATACTCCGTGACAATGAATAATGAGTACACCATGTTCCACGACGCAAGAATTACATGTCACCGACCGATGGTGAACTTCGTCAGTTTATAATCGGACTAAGCATTATATAAAATGTCAGCAAATTGTGAACTGTCACAATTTGACCTGTCGGCATACTATCTGTATATATCTATAAACTGTCGACGTCAAATCGTCAAACTTTGAACTCTATAAC
>JWHW01025841.1:7769-27091 GCA_000931545.1 Papilio glaucus
ACTTAGGATATTCCTTAATGTATAGCTTAATCTTTCTGATAGAAATTAAACAAGACTGCGTTAAATTTATTAAATGATTTAGATAAAAACAATTTTATTAATTAAAATGTTTCTTGTCCGCATTAAAATTCCCGGCTTGTTATCTAATTTCACACCAAGGCATCGCAACGTCGGTGGCTAGTTGCAGAGAGGTTAGTCATCGCCCTAAAATGGTTACAAAAAGAAAACAAAAGAGAAACATTAGGCATATTTGGTATTAGGATCGCCATGATTGTTCATGAAAAATTCGGGATAAGAATTGGCAAGTATCAAATCAATTTATTATAAAAAAAAATTACTCAAATTTCACTTGTTATAATTTTAATCTATAGCAGCATCTTTGATTTGATATATAAAATAATCAACTGATTGATACATCAACGTACACCTCGACCTAGAGTTGAAGAAACTACCTAGTGCGAAGCCGTGGCTGGTCGCTAGTATGTTTTACAAGACAGACTTAGTTATTTTACATCTTAATTAAAATGGTGGCATGTTTGTACAAGTATGCTTCATACTTTGATAACAGCATACTCATTTAGTAGATAGGATTTTTGGAATTCGACTCCCTAAGGGGTACAAAGAGTAAATATCGTATGGAATAAATGCGAAAGTTTGAATGTTTGTTACTCTTTCACGCAAAAACGGATCTTAAAGAAATTTGTTCTGGTATCACGCAGGCTTCTATTTGTCCTGGAAAATGTACGGTTCCCGTGGGATACATTTTTTTTTGTTTTTACGGGTGCATATCTACGTATATAAAAGGCGGTGGGTGTATGTATGTAGGGAACATAGATTCCGAAACGGCTTCCCGTTGATCACTAGAGTATTATAAATATTAAAAGAGCTTTTACGGTTTCCTAATTGTCTTATCTTTTATCTGAATATTAATAATTTAACGTGGAGCCTCTAGCGGGGACCACCCACACGCTTCCGTCAAAGTCTAACGTCGAACCAGGATCGTGTTCATCAACTTGTCAAATCGACTTTGACGTAATCGAGAATATGTTTTTTTTTCTTGTAAGTTTTTTTATACCGACTAACCAACCAGCTTCTGTACTTCTAAGATAAAACAAATCATTGTAATGCAATAAAAAAGATTATAAAAATAATTACATTCACATATAAAAAAGTCGCCGCGTCTGTGTGAACGCAATGTTCTTGAAAATGAACTTTAAAACTGAACGGATTTTCATACAGTTTACATCGAAAGAGGGAGTAGAAAGGTTAAGGCATATTTCATCAAGGTTTTTTGGAAAATATTTGAAACATGAATGGTCCTTGTCGAAGAAGGCTAGCTGGATGGCTGGCATGACATTATTACAGAAAAAAATAATGTTGGCGTAGGCTACCGGGGCCGTTATGTTAAGGTATAATTAGCATTAATATATCATTATAAGTACAAATCTAAAAACGGGGATAGTTTTGAGTATAACTTTTGTATCTTGGGGTTTAATATTAATGGAATATGCCTTCTACAAACTGAAATGAAGAGCCAATAGTTTTATGGTTTAGGGCGCGGTTAGTAACAGAAGGTATTTTAAATATACATTTACATATAAAACGATCGCGCCGTTTCTAAATGTAATTCGTTTATAAATCGCGCAGTGTGGAAACGCCTTATACTTAGTTATACTTTTTAAACAAATACCAGAGACAAAGGCGCGGTTTTTTCGTAAACCGCGGGGGGCAGCACAGTAGCGTTGACGTCGTGCGGCGTAGGTGAATGCCGCTGGCCACTGTCGAACTAACCATAGAGGTTTTAAGGATGAGAATCTTTATGGTTACTGTTATAATTTTGTAGGTTGTTTTGTCTACTATATTTAATTTTAAAATAAGTATTGGCAATTTAATGGTTGTTGCTAATTAAACCATTACGATTTTTTATAAAAATCTAAAGGTGTGTACATAAGGGGTAAATCCCCTTCAATCACAAATTAACAGGAAGTGAATAAGTAATATTTAAGGTAAACAAAAATCTCTAGTCTTCATTTTCTTTTCCTTCTTATTTTCTTCTCTTCCTTTTAATGCAAAGGATAAAAGCCTTAATTCAACCTCGATGTTGCTAAAGCGAATACCTTTCGATCTAAATTGTTTCTGTGTCTCTCCTTTAAGAAAACAATCAGTAGTTAATTAATTAACCAATAACACGACTGGCTGTACTGACACTATGACACCTTACTCTTCAAAATCGATTAAGCAGCAAGGAGGTCACAATGGCACTGACGTACATACGCGGGAAAAACATTCACCTGTCAGTCGACCCAAGCTAACACACACATGCGTTTTTTATCATAAACCGTAGAAGAGCAGACTCGACTTAATTATATATAACCCTCTTAAATAACATTTCAATCTATGAAGTAGTATAAATATCATAGCACTTATATATGTTGTAGACTATGACATCAATAAGTGTGTATTAACCGGATTCCATCCAGCATAGTAACTAAGTATATTCGACGGCACCTGAACCTGATTTCCTTCCATCAAGAAGTCAGCTCAGCTGTTAAATAAATAATCACAGATTTTAATGCTCATTAAATTCCGTATCTTATAGGTTATATGACGTGAAATACCAATTTGTATTTTCACTTCGAAATTTAAATAACATTCTAAATTGAACCTTATATTTATTGGATTAAGTTATTGTTGACATTTTATTGATAAAAAAACACGTAAGCTGGTATTTCGAAGCGTTTGCCCCCCGTTGCGAGTGTATGGGAAAGGCGAGGTTTTTTTTTTTAATTTCACAACGGCCAGACATTACGCCGAGGACATTTTGTTTGTAAAGCCTAAGTTTATCAAGATGTTAAGCCAATTATAAAATAAACCAAATAATACGATGCTTAAAATAAATTGAATCTTCTATCGAACCCAAGGGACGTTGTCTTGCGTGTTATAAATAGGTTCAGATAGCGTTTTTTTTTCGTTGTTCATTTCATTTTCTATCATATTTTTTTAAAACAGCAGCACCACCTCCAGCTTTACAGTAGTGGTGGACCCGGATCTACAATTGTGAATCTAAACTATCCCATGATCCATTCAAACTTACACAAAAAATGTTCATCAAAATCGGCCCAGCGGGTTATGTTCAATCACATATACACGCACAGATAGATATATCATTTTATTTTATTTATGTTGGCAAAATAAATGAGTAGGTAAATATTTTTTATATGTCTAAAAGTTATGTCTAACCTAACCTACTTTTTCTTTTAACCGCTGATTTTATAGAATACTTAATTTACTATTAAATGAAATTAGCACTAGGAGTACATAAAACGGCAGAGACCACCTGTGGAGTAAGTTATACAAGACATTAATTAGTTCTGGTTTATAATCGTTTTTGCTATAGTATAGACTATTTAAATGTTAAATTTGTTTATAATTTAAAAGCGGCTAACCAATTTTAAAAATCAGATTTACTTTGTGAAATATTTAATTTAATAACTACTTACGCCCCTTAGTCCGCCCACTCCTTCCAAACCTTGAATCCGTCACTGGATGAAAGGCAAAATCACATGCATACAATCTTGACAAAGTTTTGTTCAAATGACATTTTTTTTCTCATCACTGATTTTATCCTATGGTTAAAGGCTGACCTGGCTTATAGAAAAAGGTGGCAAACGAGCAAGCGATTCACCAAGCAAGTCACAAATTGCAAATGCGTTTTTGGCCAGAGGAGGGGACAATTTACTTCTACTATAGACTATAGAGAACTCTTTTTATATTCTCACTAATCTCTGTTTCTCTCTCTTTCGATCGTCGATCCTGACACACTTATTTTACCTTCTCAAGTGGCGCTATTTTATATTTTAACAATTAAAGCATTATTTATAACAACCATTGCCAAGGTCATAAGGTCATTCGTACAATTGAGGACAACTATTCGAATATTCGACACAGAAGTGAGTCGCGACGTAACGAGGACTTTGTTGTGTTTGCACTTTAACTCAGTAAACAACGGAAGTTGACGTCAGCGGAGAATAAAATAATGAATAAGTTATTGCTTATAACTTCTTTATTGTTATGCACTCCTGGTATTGTATTTTCCGGTCAAGTTACATAATTCATCATATTAACTTAAATAACTTTACTAGTTAGTTTATTAAATCAACCCGCCCCGGTTTTGCTCGGATAGAGAGACAAATGAAAAAATATATGACCTACTAGATTACTCTCTGATAGAAGTTCTTTCTATTTTAGTAAAATCGGTTCAGTAGTTTTTGAGTTTATCAGGAACAAACAAACAAATCCAAATAACTGCGATTATTTATTATTGAATTCATTAACACTAGGCTGCTATGTTAGACAAACCGTACAATCATTCATTTAACATATCTAACGTTCACATAATGTGCAATTCAGACAATATGAATTAAAAGTCATTCACGATAAAAGTCAACTAATTCATTAAAATGTAGGACATTCACCTGAAACAGCGATTTTGCAATAACTGCGTACTTTACTCATTACGTTAGCAGTAGGTTGCCCTGGGTTACTTTATGCAATCTTAGTACAAAAATATTAAAATTAAAACAATTTAATTTGACATTTATTATTACAAACCCCTTAGTAAGTTATGAAGCCTTGGTATCTCTATCTAAAATAGTTACATAGTTTAGTTCTTTTTAGTTTTAACTAATATTATAAATATGTGTGTGTGAGTTTGTTTGTTTATACTGCCTTACACCTTTACACCTTTGCAATTACACTTTAACTGGTCAACTTTAAAAAAGTCACAACACACACTGTCAGGGGTACAGAAAATAAAACATAAAACCTTCTTTTACAACATCGGTTGCCATGGTAATGTTTCATGTTTTGACAGTAACAACTTTTTGACACATGTTACCTATAATACTAAGTTATTATACGAGGAATCATCTTACAAAAAATTCCAGCGTAGAAAATGTAAAACAAATGCGTGCGAAGCTGCGGGCAACAGCTAGTTTCAAACGTGCTGCTGTTGTCGTTAGTTTGCCAGGAATTTTACTCATGCAGTCTTTTTGTAAGAAAAAAATTAAATCAAAACAACATGCATTATCGAACTATGCTGTTATTGCTAAAGTCTCGAATTGGACATGCCATGTAGGTCCACTTAAAATAAATGTAACGAGCAAGCAAATCATCGATTTCCGAGAGAGTTATCTGCTACCTACTTATGAAGCCCTAGTAAGAAAATATAAAAAAAAAAACATTTTTAATGCCAAGTTAAATTGTATATAAAAAATTAAAGCATGAATTAATTTACCAAATCATTCCGTATATAGCCTGTTTATTAAAATAAACCAGCTCTCTGAAGCTTATGCTATCCTAGTATAAAATATATATTAAAATGAATATATTTAATAATTAAAACTAACTAATGTACATTAAAGTAGTCTTTTTTAAACTTTAACTAATTGACAAATTTACTACTATATAAATTTGTATAGTATGTATGTCTGTACACTCAATTTTTTGTAAAACTGTGATAAATATTAATTTTTTTTTTTTTTATATGAGAAGGGGGCAAACGAGCGGCGAGAACACCGAGGTGATCAACGTCGCCCATGGACATCTGCAACACCAGAGGAACTGCAAATGCGTTGCCGGCCTTTAAGAAAAAGATAATAAGATAATTTTATGAATCAATGAATTCTACCATTTTTGTCTGTGTGGATGTCCCTTTTTGACTTAAGAACGGCTTGACCGATCGGAATGAAAATTGGTATATATACGTTTTGCGCAAATGATATGCCTTAAAAAATAATTATCGGTAAGCTTAATTATAATAAAATATATTTAATGTTCGTTTGTTAAATTTCTTCTTACGTTCTTTATCGATCGTTTGAATTTCTATTCTACAGCATTGTTTTCAAGTAGTCAAGTGTCAAGTAGGATTTTGTGTATTCCCTTTATCCCGAAAATGAGCTATTCCCGGATGGGATAGGAAAAATACATAAAAGCATTTCTAATATCGGTTGCCATGGTAATGGTATAATAAGTTTAAATATTTTGATAACAACTTTTTCACACATGTTATTTATGATATGTTATATCAAAATACATACGGACTCCATTAGTCATAAATAAAATTTGATTTTGTAGGCAAAGGTTACATCAATTTTAAATATCTCTCCAACTTCTGCTATAAAAAAATAATAATACTTCTCATGTCATCTTAAATCAATGGAAAACCACATCACTAGTTTGACAGTTCAACACCTGGTACTGGTACCAGAACGAGTTTGGTTTGGAACTTTAGTAATGAGAACTTCGTTGAGCACAATTGATAAATTGCTATGCGATGACTAATACCGAATACGGTAAGTGATTTGTGGTTATGCGGTCCTGGTAACTTGAGCATACGATTTGCATAGATATTTGTTTTTTTTTTTAATTCTTTAAATGCTGGGAACCAAATAGATCACTAGTCTTGCGGTTGACAACGACCACAGGATAAATAAGTATGAAAAAAATGTATTGTTTTAAAAATGGGCTTTACAGAAATAGACGAATTAGGTTATACCTAATTTAATAACCTAATGCCTTATGAGAGGGAAGAGCCGGTTACAGTGCAAGATCCCTTACCAATTAATTAGCGCACCTTTCAAGTACACAAACATTGTTTTTTCCGACGTAATATCAAACCAGCCTATTACGTTTTTAAAGGTATTATCATATTTCAGCCTATACCTTATTGCATAATAAGATATGATTGTTGTAACAAACGTCGTTTACCACACATGGCGGCCATTACACTTTTTATACTTTCATCGGAAATGCTGTAATATTGTGGAAATCGTGAGATAAATTGTTAAAAGGTATATGAGAAAAAGTTGTTTTTCGAAGATATTTTGGAATTTACGTATTTTAACGTTAAAACCTTTGTTTACAAAAATCACATCTTGCAGTGAAACATATATAGATCTCGTCATTCATTAATCATTCTGTCGTCTAATCATAAAAACCGTAATCCATTCAATTGTTTACGAGCTTATCCCATTCGCACAGATGCAGCAAATGGACTTTGTCTAATAATTATGTAGTTATTATCACGACATATTTTTTTTAATGAGGGCAAACGTGGAATGTTTGCCCTCATCTCCATTAAAAAAAAAATATGTGCACACTAAAATGATAGAATGCGCAGCTAAAATAACTTCAAGTCGATTACAAGTAATTTGGTTGAAGCTGTCTCCGATTAAAATCGATTAATTTATTCGTAACGTAGCGAGTTGTCGATGTTATCGCGCCGTTTTGTCGACGCCAGCGCACCGAGTCCGCTTGTGACTCGTTTAGTTGTTCTGTTCACTCGCTCGTGATGTTAAATTCTTTCTCACGTTACTGATAAACTACGAAATACATGTTTCAACAGAAAACTATCGGTTATTTCTATTTTTAACATGCTTTTAATAGATTGTCTACTAATTATGTAAGATTCTTGGTCAAACTAATAGAACCATTTAACCGCAATGTTTAGTGTTTTAAAAACTTTTGATTAACTTGAAAACTCCATACGTATTATAGAAGGAAAGGCAATAAATTTTTTCATTACTTTGTCCTAATATTTCACCAGGTCTTTAAAAACAAACACTGTATAAGGACTGCCGACAGAAGTGAAAACTTAAAACAGGTAGGAAGGGGCGATAATAGTTCAATAATAAATAAATAATATTCGCGTCAATAAAATTCAAAATTGTATACAAGATAAATAAACGAAAAAAAGGTCGAAACTGTTCCAAATTTATGAGCATGTTTCTGACGCATCTTGAGCATGTTCACGCGAACCTATAAGATTTTCCCCAACCATATATCGTCTAACGCGACTAAAGAAATTTTCATTTAAAAATTTTCCTGATCAATCCTCCATATATCTATAGATAATTTGTTTGAGAACAATGCCACCTAGTTAAAATTATTAAAAAAAACTTTATTTACTTAATTACAGATTTGTCTATTTATATATTAGTTTTAAAAAATAATACATAAATGCACTTTTAAGTAATTGCTCATTTGTGTAACCTCCAATACTTAATGTAAGTAAAGCTTTTCTTCTCACAACGCATATTTGCGGGAAGGTTTTTTTGTGCATAGCAATCTGAATGAATTAAATTAAAAAAAAAACCTTGTCTTGTGTTCTTGATCAACCATCGCTTTCGAGTAAATTATTATCTAAAGTATTTTTTTAATCTGTAGATTTGGAACGCGTCCCTATAGTTACGGCTACAAGCGAATTGGTTTTAATTTAATCGTAAATACGGACACGTTATCGATTCGCCGAGTCGCGGTGACATCCCTACGGACCGTTCGCATATTATGTTCATTTTATTCTTAATTCAAATTAAATGTTTGTTTTTATTGAAATATTTCCGTAAAAGTTTTTGCGGTTCGCTTTCTTACATATTATTGAAAAAGTATGTAATTATGTGTAATTTATTTTATATTTAAGTAAAGTTAAATATTGTTTTGTATCATTGTTTATCTTTTAATTAATCTAGAATATTTATATCAATTATTAATATAATAATTAAATTGTTACTAAAGAAACATATTCTATGGTTTTCAAATAAAATATAAAATATTATTTAGATTTCAATAACATCTGGGAGAAGGTTGACTCTCCTAGGCGTAGGCCTTCCCAATGCCTTCCAAATTATGTCAAGTGTGATGTGGGTGAAGGGTGCCCTAGACATGTTTTCCCTTCATCATCGGCATTTATAACTAGTAGTGGATCCAAGATGGTAGTCGTGTGCGACGGAGGGGTTTGAATCCACTAAGGTTACGTTTGAAATTAACTCTTAACCATGAAATTAAATAAAATAAAAATGATTACCCAACAATAAAGCTACATAATAAAGAGACAAAATAAATTAACACACAATTTTAGTGTAAAAGAAAAAGGCTCAGCTGATGCTACTTCCAGTTTGACACCAGTTTTTTTTTTTTTTAAATTTAACTTTTTGATTAATTTCACTTTAAAATTAGTCCCGGAATAATTCTGATGATTGAGGCTTGAAACTGCCCTGGTCATAATATTATAGATGCTAGCCAACCCGACCCGACCCAACTACCGGAAACCCAAACGCTGGTAGGTTTTATGTCGATACATTCTTTTGAAGAATTATAATGTAAGCTTCTGATTTAGTGGGCTAGATAATTAATCGGAACTGAGACGTTATTCTTTGATTCTATATTATAATTCGGCTTACTTAAGTCTTCTTTTTGGGCTGTGGTAATAGTGGTAGAGCCCGCAACAACAACATCTGTTGCACGAATGGGCCGGCTCGACCGGTGAAATACCACGACCTTCTATCCGGTGAAATACCACGACCTTCTATAAGGACAGGCGTGAAGTAGAAGTATTATATGCTGCGTTTGACGAATGAGGAGTTTGAGAGTGCCGGAGGCCCGATGTTAGTCCTCTTCCCCTTCCAATCTTTTCTTACCAATAGATAGGATGGAAACTCGATTGGACGGAGGAGGTAATAAAGCAAAACTAAATATCCTTTTTCCTGTTCATTAAAGGTTGGCAACACTGCAACTCATTTGCTTGTTGCGGATCTCTATGGGTAGCGGTTACTTAACATCAGGTGATCGGCTTGCTCGTTTGCCACCTTCTATCATAAGAAAATCCATACCAAGATGTATCCTTCTAAACTAAAATGTACATGAAAACTTATCGTTTTTAACTTTACCACTCGACCATCATCGTGCCATCGTAATTTTAAAATGTAATTTTTTATATACATTTTAAAGTGTAGTTTGTCCCCTTCCTTCTTTCTCAGATAGGATGGAATATAATATAAAGCCTAAAAAGGTGTAGATACCTCTCGTAGAGAATAAAAAGGTTTGTTTACACAATTAATCTACAAATACATAAAGTATAAATCATGATTAAATTGACTAAAAAGCTATTCCTATTTTTTATTAGGTCATTGATTATTTTTATAGTTATTCTTCTAATTTACAAGACAATAAAAATATCAACGGAGAAAATCTTCAAAAATACTAACGCACAGATACAATATAAAAATTATAGAGAATTAATCCATATTTAAACTGTGGCGCAGATAAAAAAAATAATAAAAGCTGGCATAGACAATGCCGCCAAAAAATCGGCGGAGCGAGAACAGCTGCGAATTTCGAACAAGGAACATCCGCAGTGTCCTATCTCCCTCTGCGCCCCGCCCAGCCGACCACGCCCCTTCCGCCCAAATAACTATTGAATTCCGAACAAACAACTACTAACGCTCTCATGCGCTGGACACCCGTGCCATTTTGGCCTTTATCTGATACCAAATAGATACAAGATTCCCTCTGATACTACGCAACGTTTCTTTAGGACTTTAGCTACGGTATTTTGGCCTTTAAATGATACTAAATAGTCACAGATTATCTCCGATACTTCTTCAAATAGTTCCTTCCGGACTGCCACAGATTATCAACAAATCGTACAGTTATTCTCTTCAGTTATTACTTAAACGCTTATTAAAATCGTATGACAACTGTTAGAATTTGCACAATATTTCGGTATATCCTGCCAAAAATCTTTCTCTTTCAAAAGCGGTTACAAAATCTATATATTTCAGATGTCAATATATCTGAAACCAATTAAGTTAGATAATTGATACGTTGGTTAAGGCTGCCAAGGGCATCTTAACTTGAATGTTTCAGCATTCTAGCGCCAGGTCCGAAGCTTTAATGTGCATACTGTACAAATACGTACCCTATATGTAAAGGGTTGAAGGGCGAATGTTTCCGATTTCTTAATTTTTCCGTTGTCCGACGAAAAAAAACATTTGATGGTTTCCAAAATTAGTTCTGGTCCGTTCCTGGAGTATGGCCACAAAGTAACACCAGTAATTTCGATTAAGGTAGACAGATGTGAAACAATTTTCCAGTAAGGTCGAACATGTAGTAAAAGCATTTATCGTATTTTAATTACTTGGACGTTTTTTGGTTTAAATGGTGGACTATCTTCAATACTAAAAGATAAATGGCTTCAACGGGCATATATGCAATAGTTAGGAAAACGCATCATTCACCAGCCCTGTTCCCATTAAGTGGGGTTAGAACAACGTGTTGTCTTCTTCCACGCCTTTCTATCAACCAGCATCCGAATATTCACTTCTTTCTATTTCATGTCATCCATCCTTCACGTAATCCATCCATCTTTTCTTATACCTCTGCCGAACTAATCCCTCCACAATCATGTCGAAAACTGTCCTTTTCACATCCCATTTTTACTTCCTCAGAAACCTAGGAAACCGAATGGTAGGTAGGTTAACTAAATAAAATTTATACAAATATAGTTACAGTGCGAGAAGCACAACTAAGCGATCATAACCCGCTAGCAGTTACATAAAGATAGGGTTGTCTACTAAAATTATATAAAAGTTATATTTATTTTTCACAAAATGTTATAGTAACTATTATAGTGAGATAGCTCCTAGGTTCGATTTTAAGGTCGCGAATGTTTGTTCGTGATCATCATAGACTAAAGATTTTAATTGAGAATGGTATTCGAGACAGATCAAGGCTTAAAAATAGGTCAACTTAGTATATTTATTCTCAGTAGACGTAACGGTGGCCAGTTTGGTATTTAAATAATCAATCGATAAGTCAATTCATCAGAAGCAAAAAATTATGCCCTCTGTAATACCTACCTGGTAATAGACGACTTCTTAACTCGTCAGACTCGTAGAAATGAATGAATCCCCTCCTCCTCGTGAACTGCCATACAGATCACTCCCTTGCCCTTATCCAGTGCACTCCCGCAACCTTGACGAGATCATAGGTCCAACTTGTGGGAGGCCTACCTACGGTGCGTTGCTGTACGTGACCTTTAGATCCCATTTCATCATCTTTTCTACGAGTCTGACGAGTCCGTTGTTACGTTAAAGTTTTCTCCAGGTCATAGTTACACTACTTAAGGTTACCTTGTTTGCTCATTAAGGCACCAAACAAACCATTGATCGTCTAATGAACTTTAAGGAAGTACGCCATTTTCTCAATCGAAAAAAAAAAACATTTACCTACTTATTACGGTATAAGAAAGCGATTGTGCCAGCCCTCCATAAAAGTGATGTTTATATTTGGCGTCGGTATCGTATAGACACGTTACGCTATGCGCCCCTGGTGGTCGCGACAGGCTGCAATGATGTCACCAATACAGCGGCGTCTAGAAAAATGCAACGTGAGCGCGCGTGTGTTTGTGCGACGTTTTCGGATTACAAAGCGATAGCGCGTATCGTGTTCGGTGAATGTTGAATACGTTCACAAGTCGGCGACTTTATGTAGGGCAGCACATTTCCATTTATGAACTCCTGGTTCTGCTTAATTTTTAAGACATAGATTACAGACAGGTATATTAATTTATTTTATTTTATTCCTTTGTGCCCCTTTTTTATTGATGGGCTCATTCAGCCATCACCCAAATATGGTTTCTAAGAGATGGAAGAAAGTTTTTATACTATTAGACGGCTACCTAAATTACCAACCCTTTTACTTCCTCCTGCCCGTCTCCTACCTTTTATGTGGTATCTTGGCACAGCACGACCGTAACATACTGTAATGGGTTTTGGCTATAGTATTTTTACGGCGGGCCGTCTGCCTGACAATTTTAATATTTTTTTGAACCATTCCAAACCAAGCTTAAATTTGTATGGCGGATTCGAACCCACGACCATGATGTGCATGTTCGCAGTCCGCACTTTAACCATAAGGCACCAACCATTGTCATATTTCAGGCAACTTACGCAAAGCCCCAATACCTTTTTATCTATAAAAGAAGAAATTGACTGATACAACGCACAGCCCAAACTACTGGACGTAGACATAAAATTTTGAACAGAGATTTCTGTTATTACGCAGGAGCAATAAAAAAAGGATATTTCTAAATTCCTCCCCTAAAAGTCTAAAGTATGGGATGGAAGTTTGTATGGAGAAATATAACCAAGTGTAAGTTGACCTCCGATCTATTTGATCAATTAAATTAAATAAGGTTCCGCTTAGGCTGGACATTTGTCGGTTAAATTAAATTACACGGCATGTGAACAGGCATCTACTACTTCATATACCTTCCTTATAAATCACATCGTCTATAAGTAAAAACTGTATGTAAATCCGTCCAGTACTTCTTGAGTTTAGTGCGGTTAAACTGACAGACGCGGCACGGGGAGTTTGTTTCATAATATGTAGTGACGCCTTCATATGATGCGTCTAATTTTAATAATATTCAAAGGCTAATACAAATTTAATCTAGTCGAAATAAAAAGGATCTTGATAAGCCATATTGTACATCCACTACAAAAAGTTGTCGATCCCCGAATGCGTCAGATGTAGAGATAAAGTTGCGTTGAAAGGAACCCCGATTCTTATCTTTGGGGCGCGACTCTTACACATTTTTGGGAGCCTGGTACATTGTATGAATATAAAATAATTGTTACACCCCGCTCGCTTGTTTTACATTCGGTGTTGCCACATCTATGCTAGCTACCATAAACTACATTTTTAAAATATCCATGTTTAAATTGTAGCTAGGAAAAAACCTGTTTGTGAAAAGATATTAAATGCAATTGATAACGGTTTAATGAAATATATTGTAAATAGATGTGAAATATTTCTTATGGGTTGCCAAGGTAACATGATTTTGGGATCTCGGATCGTAAAAATTCACTTTTACTTTCAAATATCATTTATCTCATCAAAAATCTTGTTTGGAGAGGGTGTGATTTGGATTTTATAAGAAGTTGAAACTTTTATGAAAGGAAAAATTTTGATTTTTATACGAAACGAAAAGGTGTTAAATGATGCTTTTTATATTGAATCGAACAATTTGTTTTAAATGACGTCGTCAATTTTTCTATAATAATCTTGAATAAAATAATCATTTTGCAATTTTAATATGAGTTGACAAATGTTTAAAGAGAACGCCGTTATAGTTGAAAGGCGAGGTAGTTCATGCATTGCACTTTTCAAATCATAAAGTGTTGACTCCAATAGTTAGGTATAGAGAAAAAATTGCGACAATTTTGCGTAAATGGAGCGCTCAGAAATCGGAACAAGTTAGTAAGGACCTTACATTTTTTTTTCTAAGAAATGTAACAGCTGTTCTGTCCACACCTTTTTAGTGCTCAATTTAATATACGTCATTTATTTATACTCGAAATTGGACAAGTGGACCACCCAACTCGGATGCCGTGACCAATTTTATAACCATATTGGGTTGGACAGAGACAAAAGTGTTTAGGCCGTCTCAGTTATGAATTAACCAGGAGCTCAAAGACTACCAGAGAGTACCAATTTAGTTTTTAGCTTTTTGTCTGAATATTGAATGTTTTTAAGACTCCATATATTTACTGTCTTTTACTTTTACTCACGTAGCCTCTCCTTAATTTTGTCTTCGATTGGACGAAAAGTGATATTGAAAAAGGTATGCTTCGGTTTGGGTACATTGAATATGCTGCCATCCTTGACGAACTAATATCGCTCTGATTTATAACATACTAAAGAAAGGCGATTATAAATAATGCACGAGGACATACTGTACGAGGACATCCTTACATTTACACATATGTGTAAATGTAAGGATGTAGCAGATTCCATAATGTCTGAATAATAAAGAATATGGTACAGTGTATAGCGACAGGAGTAACCGACTGTCAATTTCGAGCCCTCAAAAGCTCTTCGAAAATACCGATTATTGACTTAAAACAAGACCTTAATATTTTAATTAATATATCGCTCAATGTCTTAGCAGAAATAAATGAACATTACTCCTCGAGTACCGAGGTCCTTAAACAAATACGTAATTTGTTTACTAAATAAATATTGACTTAAACAAAATGAACTTTACAATCAAAAGAAACAAAAACGCTGAAATTGCCGGCCGTTTTAACTCGATTGTTTTTCTTTAATATGGGATATATTTACATTTACAAAATATACTTTAAACTATCCCCGAGCTCGATAGCAGCGCCACCTACTGGTTGCATTTATAAATCTAAAGTCTAAACCATCCCGAGACACACCAAATTTCAACATAAATTGGTCCAGCTGTTTCGGATGAGTTCAGCCACATACACATGCACAGAAGAAATATAAACCTAAAGCCAAAAAAGCCTAAATGATACTCACAAAACCCCCAAAAGAAGTACCGTCAACATCCGTAAAAACCAGTAGTTACAAATACATTGCCATCTTCATGGAAGAATGATAAGCGGAGTGGATAAGGAAAAGGAAGAGAAGGGATGAGGCCTTATTAGACAAACAGAAGTATCATCATTTCTACTCTTAGCCGTTCTGTCCGAGCTGGCCCATTTATTTTACAGCTGGGGCTGGTGTACCACTGTTAATATTCATGTTGATACATTTTTTTCTCTCTCTCATCTTTGTGCTATCGTATCAAAAATGATGTAATTGACAGTAGAACCAAAGCAACCGACATTGCCCGAAGAGTTGCAAGCCTTAACTAGTCATGGGTCGAACACATTGCTAGCAGAACGGATGGCCGATGGGGCTGAAAAGTCTTGCAATGGCGGCCACGTATACGACGCGGAGAAGGTATGCCTTCCGCAAGATGGCCCGATAATCAGGTCAAGGTGGCGGGTGTCCGCTGGATGAGGGTACCCCTGGTACTCTCTCTCTTTAAGGTGATCAAAGAGGGAGGCTTAAGTCCGGCGGTGAACGACTTTGTTGACGGCACGGTCGATGCAACGTAAGATCTACACGNNNNATCAAGGTTTCGGGCGTCCACTGAATGTAAGGGATCTCTATCTTTAAGAGTAAAGGAAGGAGAAGCCGTGATAGAGACCTATGTTCATCTGTGAACAGATCGAGGCTACAAATTGAGCACGATCTTTCGGTCGTCACTCCCGAAAAAGAAGGGGCAAGCTCGACGCTGAATATCGTTGCCGGCGAACGGATGTGTGTATTTAACTCGCCGGTATTTACGTTCATTTATTTCGTGAGCAATCACTGTAAACATTATATTCAATTTGACGGTTCCGTTCGGTGTTGCCCGCCTACGTGCGGCCGAAATGTTACCGATTGTTCACTTGTTTTATATAACCTACCACCAGGCACTCTTAAGAATGTGGACTTGTGCAAAACGCTAGGTTTACAAGAAAGAAAAGTAGAATTTTTGACACGGTAAACAACGGATGGCAACGCGCTCCTAGCTTCATAGATTGATGTGTGATATAGCAATGGTCACTGATATAATATGAGTCGCTTCCTTCTGTCATAAAACAGTATCACCATGCAACGATAGCCATTCATACGAAATCAAACCAATATTCCCACTATGAGATTGATTTGCATCTAACGATTTGGAAATGGTTCATCACATGGGAAATACTCGCAGACATTGTCGACCTAAAATTATTACAGTATTGATGATTGGACTGGACTGGATTGGATACCAGAATTGTTAATTGTTCTAAATAAAGGTACAGAGAAGAGTATTTGTTGCGAAAGTACTACTTATTGAGTTGAAAATAATAGAAATAATTTTTGAAGCATTTCAGCAAACGTTGAACGTGTACCCGTTTTTTTTTCTTTTTCGCTTTTTGAATATGGAATTCGTGCTCACAACACCCGCATTGTGCGCGTGCGCCGGCTCCGGCACTTCCAGGAATGATTTCGTTGAGCGCAAGAAAGAGATGACGATATGCAAAGATTTGATGTACAAGCGAGAGAGCACGTGATATTAATTTTGTTTTTCTTTTCGTTAATCTGTGGCCACATGTGGCGATTGTTCTTGGACCTTATGGTCATTCGCTGCGATGTGTCCCGCTCGTTTATTTTGTCGTATTTAGTGATGCGCTTTGGGTTTGGTTTAATTAACGATCTCGTTTATACGATTAAGTATGATCATTTGAAAAACTTATTACGTAGTTTCACGCAAACACTATCATTTTCACAATTCATTCATCACTCATATTAGCCCCCACCCCCTCGATAAATGGGTTCTAGAAAGCTAGATTGGGTATTAAAGTATAAGGTACGGGTGGTATTTTCTTTACAACTTATGGTAACTTTGTACATCTTTGTAGTATGTTCAAAAAACCAAGATATCTAAGGGAACATAATTGAATAAAAAAGTGGACCAATCCCGTTGTTTATACGCTAATCTCAGTAATTATCAGTTGTACTTGAAATACAATTTGCATTTGACAGCCTCATTGTTGAGCAAGGTTTTAGGCTATTTAACTTCTCGCCACGACCCGAGGAGCAGTGGAAAAAAGAATAAGACCGCTGACCGCAAATAATGTAGGTAATAACGTGGGAGAGCGATGTGCGTGTTGTGATAAAATATATAATTCGACATATTGTAATTCTACAGAAAATCAATCTGGTTAACTGAGTGTTGGGTGAAACCGCGAGCACATCTAGTACACTTTATGACAGACCAAAGTCCGTACCAATTGTAACGGCACATCACTAGCGACGCACATTTTGGGACATGGTTAGTGAACTTTGTATGGTGTTATTTTAATTAATACACTATTCCTACTACGTTATAAGAATAAGGAATTTGATGTAAGATAAGGGAGTACTAGAGGAAGAATTTCTGAAGCATAAAATTTTGTGATAAAAAAGATTTATTACGTACAAGCTGGGCCCCGTGGTTTTACCCGTCACACTGAGACATTAGAGTAGGTCTTAGCCCGATGTTATATGACCACATTTCTTACTGATTGAGCTCTCAAACGCTAAAATATTTGAATATCCCATTGGAAGTTTCTGACATTAGCGCGTTCAAACAAACTCTTCAGTTTTATTATATCATGGATTTATAAATAATTTTATTTAAAGAAATGCTTCGTTTTCTTTTGACATGGTTATGGATCACCGTATCGGAATCTGAAATTATCGGATATCCGAAAATTAAAAAAATATCCGTATCTGAATACGAAATAAAAGATTATTTCCGATAATGGCGGATTCTTGATGAGACATTTTATGTTGTTGTTTTTTTGCGTTTTTACTTCGATAACATAAAAAATGAGTGGTTATATTAATAATTAAGAATTTATGTGACTGACTGTACCAAATGATAATCTTGAAATAAATTCAAATTGTTACCTATTTGTATTTCACTTTTACAATTCTTTTGTAGTCTAATATCCGTATCCGAAACTACACCACGACCTCTCAGAAAACAAGCATGAAGTATAAGTCTTCTTCCCTTTCCCAACCTTTCTTTCATAGAATGGGAAGTATCTTAAATCATGTCTACTCCCTTCTCTGTCCATTAAAGGTAGACGAGGCAACGCATCTGCAACTCATTGCTGGTTGTAGTATGGGTAGCGGACACTTAACATCAGGGGAGTCCCGTTTGCCACCTTATTACATAAAAAATATACAATTATTTCTATATTCTTATGCTAATTTGAAATTTCAGATCCATTACATTCCTAATATATGCCAAAAAAAAAAAGATTTGATTGTTTGTTCCGGAAATTATTTACCAGTAGTAAGCTCTACCGCTCACGCCGGTAGTAGAGATACCGGACATTGATAGGGAGAGAAAGAGAAATTTCTTTGTATACTTTTGTATTAACTTTAACTTCCGAACTTCGTATGGATGGAGTACGAAAAGAATATTTGCGTGCTTGTTGGGTACGGGTGCTCTTAAAGTCGCATTTCAGTAGTTATATTCTCAAGTCTAAATATTGTTATTATTCTGTTTGATTTAAAACTATTACTAAGGTTTAAGGTAAAAGTGAACCCTGATTGTTATAACACACGACAGAATATATACAGCATTTGCAGTTCCTCTGGTGTTGCAGGTGTCCATGGGCGACGTTGATCACCCCAGTGTTCTCGCCGCTCGTTTGCCCCCTTCTCGTATAAAAAAAAAAACCTATCACGAGTCTATCGTGTAGCAAGTGAACAAACACTGTATTCACACACTAGTTTAGATTATACTTTAAACAAACACACGGCACAGTTGCGATTTACTTGAATGAACAAGAAAAGTTCATCAAACATACTAAAAATGAGAAAAAAAAACATTCATTAGAATACAATATGCATTTTGAAAACAGCCATCCAATTTAAATATATGGTTTGATTTAATATTTTCAAATTTTAATAAGTCTACTTATTTATATAAAAGTCGATATGTTCCCTTGATTCCGAAAAGGAGGGTCCAATTACGATGAAAATGTTTAGGAAATCTTTAGATTGACTTAGCAGTTGATCCTGTGAAATTTGTAGCGATCAGATCAACATAAATAAATACTTCCCGGTCGTGACCGCAGCGGGTCACTAGTTTAAGATAA
>JWHW01025868.1:14385-37444 GCA_000931545.1 Papilio glaucus
ATTGATACCTAAGTCAATTTGATAAATATATACTTGACTAGCTGTGCCCCGCGGTTTTACCCGCCCTGCAATTTTACTTGAACGAAATGATATTACCTACTTAATACTACCGCAACCTCATCATCATCGCCCTGCCCTTTTTCCGCGTATGGTCGACGCAATATGATCGTAGCACAGTTAAATTGATATAACTTTTTTATTTATAAGCCGATTGAGATAAAACAAACACTTAATGTTAAGTGAAGCTTACCACAATACATTAATGAAAACCGTATCCAAATCGTTAAGCCGTTTCTGAGCTTAGCGGTAACAAACGCACAGACAAACATACAGACAGACAAAAATTCTAATAATAATTGTTTTGGATTTTATTGCGTTTAGTTTAGTTTGGCCTTCAGGCCCCCAATAATACTTTTTCACAAATATCTTCCATGTACAGACAGCGACCAGTTACATTTTTATTATATGTATAGATAATGATTTGTACGTTTACTGATATAGTTGAACTTAGACTATTAAAAGGTGATGGTGAAAGTTTACCTCGCAGCCATTTTATATTCCGTCCAGGCCTAATTTTAGTCCTCTTCCCATTCTTTTCTGATGGGAAAAAAATGACGTGACGTCACGAAGGGGATGGATTGGGGAAGGAAATATATTTTAATGTCTATCTCCTCCTCTTCCCATCAAAGTAAGCTAACGCATCTGCAACTCATTAATTTGTTGTGTTGTGTTGATGCCTATGGGTAGCGATAGCTTAATATAAGGTGAACCGCTTGCTCGTATGCCACCTTCTTCCGTGTATGCCGCTTAAATGGGTGCCACTTTTTAATTAGTAACGTAGCACATCTAGAAAAAGGCCAGCAACAAGCCAACGTATTGTTAGGTTAGGAATAAGAAAAAATAAAACCAAAATTGTTTGATAAGTATTTGTAATTTATTATTTACAATAGAAAACTATTGTTAAAAGTGGTACAACGATCATAAAGTAAATACAATTAAAAAAATAAGTTAAGACATTTATGGACTATAATTATATATTATAACGTAGTCCACGTTTGAATACTCTTTTCATTCACAATCCTTTTATTTCTTTAAAAGCTGGCGATTAACGGAACAGTCCAACACTGATGCAGGACCTGCAATGACTCCATCACTATTCAAAACTTATCTAGTTGCAATATATTTAAAAAATATATATTTTTGATTCTTCTTCTTACACAACATTTTTTTCTTTAAAAGCGGGAAAAATACATAAAAATATTTCACTAAATAATGATCAATTAGGAATATAATATATCATAAAAAATATAATACTGAATGTTACCTAGAGCGCGTATCTAAATCGAATGTTAAACACCAATCGACCTATTGTATATTCTATACCAATAAATAACCTCGAAATCGTCGAAGAATTGCAAACTAAGTTAAGTTGTAGGTCCTGGGATGGCAGACACGTCCAGGTGGACGATGATTAGGCCACACACAAGATGGACTGATCTGGTCAAGGTTTCAGGTTGATAGGATACTGGATGATTCACGGCGCGGGACCGATCTTTGTGGCGACGGCGAACGGTGGAGGCCTACGTCCAGCAGTGGGCGACATTTGACTGAAGATAGAAAAACAATGTCGACGGCGCCTGATTGAATGCTGACAACAAGATTTGGCATATGATACTTTATTAACTTTTGTTGCAATATTTTGTATTTAATTAATACAGTTGTTATCTTGTGTTGAATTACAATTTCTTTACTGCTAACCTTTGACTTTTTTCTGTTATTTTACAAGGCGCATCCAGCGGCTCTTGGCCAATCGCATACCTGAAAGAATGGAGAAATCATTACTCATAATACATCTTAACATAAGGCGAGCAATTCTTGTATATACTAGTATATTTCAGCTATCTTGGAAAAGGCTCTAACGATTTTGATGAATGAATAAATGTTGTATTTAGATTTTATATATATTTTTTAATTTATCTATATAGATGTCACCCCCGATTTTTTTTAACAAAAAAATTATTTTCACATCGCCAACTTTCGTGTAAATATGACATCAAATTGCGCTATGTGACATTGCTAATATGGATGCACGAATAATAAATCTATTTACAGAAAAATAACGACTTTTATTTTTAGGGATTTTGATAATTTTGTTAAAAACATTAATGGTCTTATGAATAATGAAATAAAACTTCCCAGCCAGAAGAAGCAACGTCAGCCAAAGTTTGTATGATGTGCTTAAATGTAAAATTATTAATTTGACAACCTTATTTTGAAGGACACACGTACATAACATTATTAAATTTGGTTAACATTTTAGTGCTAAAAAAAACTGAACTAAAATATTTCCGTCTGGACTAAATTAACTCCGTTTCTAATATTTAATTGTGCAGTTCAACTGCACACTCGTTAAAATAAATAGTTAAAGTTAGTATCGTTAAATTCATCGAATGGGCCGGCTCGACCGGTAAAACACCACGACCTCACAGAAAACAGGTGTAAAGTAAAGTAGTATTCTGCGTTTCTTCAGATGAGTGAGGTGCCAGAGGCCCGAATCCTAGTTCTTCTCCCTTCCTGTCCTTTTGCAATATGGAAAGGGTGACAAGGGAAAGATGGTTTGACGTGGGAGGGGATGGAAATGTCTTTTATATGTTATAAAGCTTTCACACTAACCTGGTGCTTTCTATTAAAATGTAGGAATGGTGGGCATTGCCTTTTAACTTTGATACTCATGAAACAAGTATAGAATTGGTTACAATTCTCCTCATGAGGTAGCAGCCAACGTATTAAAGGATTAACTGGGCAGCCGTTCTGAAAAAAATCTAAATCCGTGTTGACAATTTCGTTATCACTGTCGGCGTCTATTTCTTCAATTTCAAGATCTTCACTTTCCGATTCTGCGTTGTTTGTTATTTCATCGTCATCGAAACTTTCATCTTCATTTTGGGGTATATTCCGACCGTTACAATCCACATTACGCTTCCAATCGCATCGCAAGTATTTAATATTAAAATAAAGACCTTTAGGACACACTACCTCTAAAGGTTTATTATTGAAATATTTATAAAATTTATTGCAATCTTCATGCGCCAACACTAGCTCTATTTCCCAATTTGTTTTAGATATGGCAATATTTTGTTGATCAGTAGCAACACTTTGTATCATCAGAATAATAATAAACATTAATGAAACTGTAAAAAAGGGAGAATAATTAAAATACGCGAATTTTTTTCGATCCATCTACACTAACGATGAAAAATTACCTTCCATTTTCTTTACTAGTTTCAGTCATAATATATTTAATGTAATATTAATTCCATGACATTGGAACATATCCTAAACTCATTTAGGTTAATGAAATATTCGTGTTAATAGAAAAGTACAACCGTTATCATTACAACAATCAGCAATAGTAATATTGACAAAAATAATTAAAGAATTATACAATTAATATTTCCTTGATTTCCATGTACCTTTGGAATCTCTACGAAACAACAGTAACAGGCATAACCAAAATGTACAAAGGCTACGTTTGTATGTATTGGGAATAAAACTAATTTAACGGATTTTATCACGTTTAAGTTTTTGTTCCCGACTCGACGTTTCGAGTAGTTCACAGCACTCATGGTCAATCATGTCATGTGTAATATTCGCAAAATATAAAGAAATCATAAAGAAGTTTAAAAATATTAACAATAATTAATTTGTTATATTACACGTACTCCGAGAATAACTTATATCGACATTATTGACATATTAAAGAAGTATAATAAGGAGTATCCGTAACCGTGAAGAAAAACGCGATCTCGCCAAATGGAAATGCCTAATCTCAGCCTACCTCTGGGTTAGGGGACGTGCTTTTATCTTAATTTATTTCTACATACTTTCGTGGATAATAACATGACACCTGAATAACGTCAACCTGTATAACGTCACAGCTTGTACAGTGTACTTAGTTCATCAAAATGAAAGGGCTCGACTTGTAATCTAACAAGATTAATTGATGTAATATAGCCTCGTAGTAGAGGCACATGGGGCGAGATGAGACGTTAACGCGAGGGTGTCGGGCGTCGCATCCCATGCGTGTATCGCGATATTCTACACTACTTTCGTTCAAAGAAGATCTTCATCCTTGATGATGATGGTGATTTAGAACTTAATAATTTGTACAATTATTTCTCCGTCAATTGTACAACCACCGTGAATATACAGTAGTATATTCTGTATTGTAGCTTAAAATAAATAAAAAGAAGGAACTTGGGATCAGAAAAAGCTGATCCAAGTATAGTTCTGTAATGAAACTTGACGCGCCATCCGGGTTTTTATAACATTACTAGAAGCCATTAAATTAGTTACGGTAAAATGTTTCCATATAAAGGGCTTTTAAACCCATTGTAATATGAATGAACTACTTTAATATAAATGTTTAGTGAATACGCATTAAAAAAATTGTTTAGTATATCAAAATCTCACTCTGGATTATTGCTAAAAACCGAAGGGAAACAAAGCTAATCAAGTATTGCGTCACAAAAATTAAAGCTTAGACATACATACAGAATTATATTTGAATTGTAGTTAGATATAAATTTATTATCATACATTAGCACCTAATTCATTATTCATGTACTCCATATTAAATATTCACTATATATTGCATATGAAAGGTCATTTCGCTAATTTACTATTTTGAAAATTTACACGAAGGTCTTTCGCTCGTATGTATTTATTTTCAGTTAAGTTCAGGACAAATATACCTTTTCATATTGCATTAGCGGGTAGTAGATATGTTCAATTATTTCGAAATAATAAATTCTAGACAATTTAAGGTAGTTCCAAATATTGGTCAATATTTTGTAAATATAGAGGGTAAGGTTAGATTTATTATTTTAGTTATAAATGTACAGTCTTAAATTGTGTAATTGTGTGAATTACAATGGCCGTGCACCGTAACAACTCCCGTCTTTTATTTCCAAATCTAAAGGATTAGACCTCAACAAGGTATGCCCATTGCATTGTTACCTCTTTTTTATAGTAAAAGGTGGTAAACGAGCCAGCGGTTCACTCAATATCAAGTGATCGCTACCCATCGACATCTGCAACAAGCAAATGAGCTGCAGATGCGTTGCCTACTTTTACTGGACAGAGGAGGGGATAAACAGAAAATGGTTATTTCCCTTTCCTATTCTTCCTCTCCACCGTCAATTCCTCTTCCTCTTCAAATTCTCTCTTTATAAGCAAATGATGGAAAGGGGAAGAGGATTATAATTAGGCCTCCGGCACCTCACTCATCAGACGAAACGCAGAATCTCTTTCAAATCAGACTGCTAAAAAAGTGGCTTGGCCGATTTTGAAGTGTTGTATTCGATTCGTATTCTACGTAATTGTTGGAGTGTCATAGCTAATATGATGAATATTGATAATCATACAGAATAGTCGTGTTTTTGGTTTTTTAACTAACTAACTAAACAGTGGCAGAGCCCGCAACAACAACGTCTGTTGCACGAATGGTCTGACTCGACCGGTATACCACGACCACACGGTCAGGACATGCGTAAAGTAGAAGTATTCTGCATTTTTCCTGATGACTGAGGTGCCGAAGGCCTATTCCTATTTTTTTCCTTCCCTATCCTTTTCTAATATGGAAAGGATGGAAAGAGGTACAGTATTTGAAGGGATAAAAGATGGAAAAGAAAAGAAAATATCCTCTTTTATCCCCTACTCTGACCATTAAAAGTAGGCAACGCATCTGCAACTCATTAGCTTGTTGCAGATGCCTATGGGTACTAAGGTCACTTCATATCGGGTGAAGTTTTCTCATTTGCCTTCTTCTGCTATAAAAAGCTATTACTTTTTGATAATAAAGTATAAGAAATAATAACAGTATAATTATAGAATAGGTAAGTGTGTTAATCATATAACCGATTAGAGTCACCTTGCCAATGTCATCCATATTTATTATTACAGGGTATAAGAAGTTACGACTTCAACCTCAATTCAACAACTTTAAAGCTGTCGAAATTATGGTAATGGCTTACAACTGTCAAATTAATATGACAGGATTGGTTAGAAAAATGTCAAATCAATGATTGCTAACCCACTGTGACACGATCGTGTTGTCAGAATCTGAGGGCCGTAAACAAAGAGAAAGGGCAGCTCAACGGTGACGCGGACCCCATCGAGCCAGCAATTGCCGGTACACCCAGCTAGCCCCAAGGGAACTGAACCTTCATATTGGCAACATTCTGAACCATAAATATTTGGTAAAATTGGATGAGCGAGACATTACGTGCACTTTCATAAAAAAATTTATAATGATAGAAAATGACCTTGTTTACATTATTATCAACACCAAAACTCTCGCTTCTTATCCATTTTTCAGAAAAAAAAATATTTCATACATTTGCCAAGTAACCAAATACGACATTTTCAATTTTATTACTAAACGTCAAAAATAATAACGCGCTGATCCTAGTCGTTCCGTTTTAAAATCGAATAATCGATACTTCGAAATTTAGGTAAAAATCGAATAATCGATATTTAAAAATATAGGCTAGCAACGTAAAACTAAATTTTGAAAAATCATTTTAATTAGCAGCGGAAATACTCACCTCACCTCCAACCCGTCCAAAATATAACACCCTATATAAAAACAAAAAAAATAATAATTTGGTTAGCTTGGAAACATTTTGCTTTATTTAAAAAAATAAGTTAGGTTATGTTATGCTATTAGCCAGAAGCGACTTATGGCGACTAAATAATGGCGTTATTCCTCTGAATTGAAATTTAAAAAAAAAACTCGAAAAGTGGGGGTGGCTTCCTAATTTATCCTTTTAATCTTTAAAATTCCTTTTATCCTTTTAGGTTTGGAACATGATGTCCGCGAATCGATTTATTTGTTAGTTTGAACACCATTATTTCGAACGCCTTAGAGTTACTTCTGGTTACATAGCATAACATAACCTAATTTATTTATTTTTTAATAAAGCAATATGTTTCAAAGCTAACCAAATTTTTTATAATTTTTTTTTTATATCTCGGATGCTCGATTACGGGGGGTTGCGGGTGAGGGAGTATTCCCACTTCCTTCTTATACCGCTCCCATTAAAAAGAAACAAATTGTGCCTGAGAAAATTAAAAAGAAATATATGTTCGAATACGCGATTTTTAACAAAAATATATTTGAAAATAGAGATTTTTCGATTTCAAAACGTATCGACTAGGATCAGCACGTTATTATTTTTGACGATTTTGATATTTCTACGTAAATGTATGAAATAATTTTAATTTTTTTTCTGAAAAAATGGATAAGAAGCTAGAGTTTTGGTGTTGATAATAATGTAAACATTTTCTATCATTATAATTTTTTTGTGAAAGTGCACGTAATGTCTCGCTCAGGCAATTTTACCAAATATTTTATTTTTTCTTCTATCAGAGGTGACTGTGTAAGTAGCAATAAAAATGTCATTATTAAATACAATGAATTTATTTAATGAACAAACCAAAGTTATTTTTAACATCTATTGTCATCAAACATTCAGCTGAATTAGAAAATTAAATATAGGTACGTTACAAGTCGCTTACTCAATATCTGATGCCGTCTTTATAACTATAACATTAGTTTAATAAATTATATATTATATACTATAAAACTATAAGTTAAACATTAGTTACATAAAAAATACAATAGTATCTTGCTTCGATTAAATTGATTATGAATAATAAAATACAAAAGAAAAGAGAAAAAAACAATAAATTGACTTATTCAGATACTGCCGACATCGATACTTCACTCCCTAACTTCTACAATGCAGTCAACTTTTCTTGGCCAGTCGCAAATCTGGAAAATAAATAAAAAATATATTATTTTTACAATCGAAACAGCAATACCTTGTGATAGAGACTATAGTGAGATCAACTTTCACTCGTGAGAAATAATAAAAACCTTATCGCAAATATTAACGTGACTGGTATTACTAAATATAACATTGGAAGATGATAGCGAATGAGAAAGAAGTTTGCGAGTCATTATTGATTCAACGACAGCCACTAATAAAAGTCCACCCGAGAAATCGCTAATGTGTTGCCAACTTTTACGATGAAGAAGGTAAGAAAATGGACATGAGAAGTAAAACGAACAGAAGTTCGCATGTGTCGTCGTGAGGTACCAGACGAGACACAAAATTATAAAAATTTCTACTTAGGACTAATATTCTGTGATGTCGACGATACTTACTATTCGAACGGACCCATTCGTGCAACTGAACCGCGGTTGCGGCACTTTTGTTTTTGTGGAACTTTGTTTTTGATAATAATAGAAGAACCCAATGAATAGAGAGATTTATCTCAAAAAAAGCGTGTAGGCGACCTAAGTATTGTACCTACCTCAGTATACCCAAACACTCCAGAACAATCTGGAGATGTACACAAGACATTAACACTAGGGCTTGCCGATTGGTCAATTCAAATTTCTAACGCACGGTTGTTCGAGATGACCGACGGTGGCGCTGGCGCGAGCGACAGTTCAGCAATCGTAACTCAGAGTCGACCCGCGAACTACGTGCTGTTTTAATTAAGATTTCTCACGCCACTTAAGTAATAATAATTGTCTCATCTCTTTGTGTTCCCGTGACTATATTGTCTATATCTCCTGTGTGTGTTGCAATTCTCCTTCTGTTTTGTGTACTGTGTAACGTGTAACTATTAAACTGTGTACGTGTTGAACTTGGTTGCGTTATTTATTATCCTGCCGCACCATACCCACGCAGCCGTAAGGATACGCTCGACGGCAACACATTTCTCAAACGCCCATTACCACAAGCGTATATGTAGGAGGAAAACTAATTGTTAAATTAATGATAAAGGCCATACCTGCAGCTCCTTGTTGAAGTGTAACCAGAAAGGGCAACTTCTTACATCTCTTTCCCCCTGCACACAATAGTAAAACAAATTGCAGAATGTCTCGTGAGGCAACAACCAATGTACTTCGGGATCGACTGGACAACCGTTAGGAAGAAATTCAATTACTGGGAAATCAGGTTTTTCAGTCTGTATTTCCTCTGGGATATTACTGCTTTCGTCTTCCGGCGCAGGCTTATCACTCACCCCATCTTCGGGTTTCGTTTCATCAGGTATAACCCTAAGTCCACAATCGACTTTATCCCTCCAGTCGCAAATTCCTTTAACAATACTGAAATGGAGTCCCTGTGGGCACGACATCTCGACTGGTTCACCGTGGGTACATTGAATAAACTTGTTACATTTCCAGTGCGGCAACAGCAATTCAATTTCCCAATCGACTTCTTGTACTTTAGGACAGAAGTTTAAACCCCTTGCCGCTGTGACAACCCCCAGAATCAAAACAACCGTTATAGCTGAAAAATAATTTCATTCATCAATTTTTATTTCTAAAATAATATTAAAATATTATCTTATATTTAAAATAAATTTGTTATACTTACAATGCATGATTTCTCACAAAGTTTTCAATTTCAATTGATACCGTCTAAGGGTTGAATACCGTTTTATACCCCATTTATTAGTCATTTTCACTTAAGACGTATTAACTCAAATTATCGTTTAATTGATTAACAATAGCGATAAGGGAAACTTTATTGTATGTTAATTGGCTTTGTTAATCGTATATTTATTTGTGTTCAGACAATGGTTATCACTTGGTCTAAGATAGGAGGGTGATGCTCGTATGATTAGATGACAAGTTACAAGTCCTGACGTGACACACCTCTCGCTTATTTTATTTCTATATATCTTCTCATATTTACCAATTATTAGTTCTTTTCATCTCTTTGGATTCCAAGACAAAAATTTCTTGCTATCGAATTTGCTTTTCCTCAATAAACCCCGATCAAAATAAAAGACACATTAACCTATAGGTTAAGTAAGCCACATATGCTTCAAGATCAAGGACACTGGTAAGCCAGATGTGCTTGGAGATCACGGACACTGGTAAGCCAGATGTTCTTGGAGATCACGGACACTGGTAAGACAGATGTACTTGGAGATCATGGACACTGGAAAGCCAGACGTGCTTGGAGATCATGGACACTGGTAAGCCAGATGTGATTGGAGGTCACGGACACTGTTAAGCCAGATGTGCTTGGAGATCACGGGCAGTGGTAAGGCAGATGTACTTGGAGATCATGGACACTGGAAAGCCAGACGTGCTTGGAGATCATGGACACTGGTAAGCCAGATGTGATTGGAGATCACGAACACTGATAAGCCAGATGTGCTTGGAGATCACGGACACTGGTAAACCATATGTGCTTGGAGATCACGGGCAGTGGTAAGGCAGATGTACTTGGAGATCACGGACACAAGTAAGCCAGATGTACTTGAATATCACAGATACTAGTCACCCAAACGTACTTGACATCACGGACACTAGAAAGCCAAACCAAACGTTACGTACGATTGCAGAGACTAGTAAGCCACGGAGATCACGACAGTATTACGTCAGATGGACTTGGAAGTCATGGACGTCTTTTTCGCATCCACGCAAAATACCTTTCTCTCCTCTTCATTAGTAAAAAAACTTTTAAACAAAAACAAAACCGACTTCAAAAAAACTATATTCAAAAACAAGAAACGCACTTAAAAGTATTCAATCTCTTTATGGATGATTGTTTGAAAGGTTTGAAAGACGTAGATTGTGGATTAAGAATGGGTGAACTAGTTGTAAAATGTCTCTTGTATGCCGATGACCAGGTCGTGTTCGCGTCATCGGCGGAGGATTTACAACTTATGCTGAATGTAGTGAATGAATCATTAGAAGGTAAAGGTATGAAGATGAATGTAGATAAGACGAAAGTAATGGTGTTTGAAAGAGAACAAAGTAAGACTATAATTGAAATAAATGTAAACGGTAAAGAAGTGGAACAGGTGGAAGAGTTCGTGTATTTGGGATGTATGTTTAGTAGAGATGGTAAGCATGTTAAAGATTTTGAACGACGTGTGAACGCGGGAAATAAAGTGAATGGGGCTATAGGTACAGTAGTGAGGAGTCAGAATGTGTCTATGAAGGCTCGCCTGGCAATACACAATGCTGTACTAGTTCCCACTTTAATGTATGGAAGTGAGAGCTGGGTTTGGCAGGAAAAGCATGCTAGTAGAGTAAATGCCGTTGAGATGCGATCCTTAAGAAGTATATTAGGAGTGACTTTGAATGATAGGGTTAAAAATAGCGTTATAAGGGAAAGGTGTGGCTTAAAAGTGGACGTTGTGACTAGAATTGAGAAAGGTATGCTTCGGTGGTTCGGGCATGTGGAAAGAATGAATGAAGAGAGAATAACGAAACAAATTTATGTTGCAAAAGTGAGTGGCAGAGTTGGTAGGGGACGCCCTAGGAGAACTTATATCGATCAGATTAGTGGTTTACTAAAAAAGGGCGATATAAGGAGCACCCATAACCGACGAGCATGCATGCGTAGATGTATGAATGTAGAAGAAGCGAGTGTGGTGTGCCAGGATCGCGCCAAATGGAAATCCATAATCTATGCCTACCCCTTTGGGTGACGGGCGTGAGCGCATATTTATTTATTTTTTTATTTTTATTTCTATTTGGAGTCGGTGTCAGCTGTGTTTGGTAGCGATGAGATCAACATATTTAGTGGTACCCAGGCGAAGCCGGGTGGGTCACTAGTATAGTATAAAGTTCATTTGTAAAAAAAATTCTTAAGGCATCCTCGTATATTGGTATTTCCTTAGCTGCCGCTGACACTGGGTAGGTGTTCTCCTAGGCGAACTAATATCGACAAGATTGGTGTTATACTAACTTGTAACTACGAGTAAGTAACCATACAATGAAGTAACGGCGGTTGCCTGGTATGTTTCCATTACTTCTTTAACATGGATCCGACTATTATTGGGATTTAAGTAAAGAATAAGTTCTCCTATTGTTTGACAGATGACATGTTATGTTTTTGTTCTCATGATGATATGTAAACACTAGGTTGAATGTCTACCGCAATTCGGCCTTCTCATCCTGAATTCGCTTAGTTTGAAAAAAAACAAGAGTAAGCCGGTGATGCATTACGATAAGGGTGATATACTGACGAAATACCATGAATTCGGAAGAGGGCGTTGGTTCTACAGGAATGGCATTAGCCCTGGAGTATTATAACGCACAAGATATGAATGCCAGTCAGCGATACGTAGTGTACAGTACCGGCGGGTTTAACGAGAAGTAATAATGTTCCTCGCGACATTTCACTATCTGATAACGGAGTTGTTTTTGCTCACAAAGGTGAAATAAGGTTTAAGTACAACCAATTATTCCCGAAGAAGGTTGGCGTCAGGCAGGCCGACCGCAAGAACTGTAATCAAAACCTATACCGTATGGACCACCGTCATACTGTACCGACTCCACATGAGTGGGAAATGGGCAGGGAGATGATGATGATTGGTACATATTAAAGATAAGCGGTATTTTGAGTAACCGTAAGGGACGAGCACCTATGCGTAGATGTATCAATGTAGACGAAGTGGAAGGGAAAGAGGTGTGTTAGAATCATGCCATATCGGGAATTGATACTTTTTTAGGTTAGGGTTATCGTAGACTTAGTTTAAAAATGTCGTACAAAGCACGTTTTTAGAATAGTGGCGTTAATTTTGTCATCAGTAATTTTATTGTTATGTAGCATAGAATATATTTATAATATAATTATTCTTTACTTATTACTTTGATTATCGCTAAAAGCAATAGCGACATCTTGTATGTCAAGTTATCCTAATTATGTGGCCTAATAGATGTCATTCCTAATTAGGTAGCGGCCTAATAGATGTCGCTAGTTTCAACTATAAACAAAGGATAATCGGATATTTTGATCCAATTATTGCATTGTCATGTCCTCGTATTCGACGAGTGTGCAAAGTTTGATTCAAATCTAATCGTTCAAAGTGGGGCAAAATCGACGTTAATAACTATAACGTTAATTAATAACGTTCAAAGATTTCGTTACATTCATACAGGTGAAGCTAATATAAGCTTGTTAAATATACCCATGATTCCAAACTCACGCCCGATATGGGCTCGAGGGATAGACAGAAATTATGGATTTTTATTTGTCACGCTCATCTGACTTTATGTATATATTGTCATGTCACCAATCTGGTTGATAATTATTTTCAATGTGTAAATAAAAATAGAGGCTATTAAGAATAAAAATAATCAACAATAAAAACATAAAACATTGATCTACCAAACTTTATAATTTATCTTGTCATTAATGTATATGTAGTTTAATTCCAACAGTTTCGACCGTAATAATTCGTAACAGAAATCGACCAACAAATGTTAATGTAGTGCTCGAAGTATGTAGGACAACCGTCTTCATCCAGTGGACTCCCGCGACCGAGACCAGATCATTTGTCCTTCTTGTGAGAAGTCCTTCTGCGGTGTCGACCTTGCCGCCTGGTACATGGTCGTCGTTCCAGAACCTATGGGCTTTGTCGGCCTTACGTGCTACGTGCATAAGGTATTTGGAAATAATCAGAGATAGCTTTAAATCCCCACACTCAAAATATTTGTGATTTCTTTAGCTCCAGTCCCACGCGTATGTTTCATTAGGAGGATTATGAAATTCCTTTTTTCAAAGTAAAGTTAAGTATAGCAACTTGGAAGAAGGTAATTGTTGAAAAAGCTTTATTATCTGTTTAGATTAGGAACTGTTTAGAATAGGATTATATGGAAAAGTAAACATTGAGGTTAGTTATAAATAATTTATTGAAATAAACATATGATACAAATATATAATAATTTATCTAATTTAATAATAAAGCTAAATGTTTAAATAGTATGTTCCTAATTGTAAATCCTCGTAACTGCGTCAATCTCCACTCTCTTGTAGTTATTCAGCGTAGATCTCAATGCAGCCAGATTTCTGTGGCCAATCGCAAACCTGTTGGTAAAAGTTAAACATATTGAAAATACTAGATAAATGTAAACATTAAACAGTTAATTATTGGCTAAGACCATTTAAACTTACAAGTTGCTGAAATTTTGTTTTGAAATATATTTTAGCAATCATAGAACATTACTGCGGACAATTTACTGGCAAACATCTAATGATCGGTAGTATTATTTCCACACTAGACTATATAATCACAAGGTGCTAAGTTTTCTGCACTAACGACTTTTTAATAAGAAAAAAATCCTTATAATATAATATAATATATAATAGCAATTTTTTTCTAATTAAAAATGTACCCAGTGTACGACAGCATTCTCCTCTTCTCACATTTAGGACAACCCGTAAAAAGAACAAAGTTACAGCAACTTTACACAAACATCTATTACAAAAAAAATTTCTCTGATCGAGATTTTTTCCGCAATTAATTAGTATTAATTATAATTTTAAACTTATCAACAAGAAGCATCCATACCTGAAGCTCTCTATTGAAATGCAACCAGAAGGGGCACCGCCTAAGCTCCCTCTCACCCTCCACGCAATAGTAAAACAAATTGCAGAACTTCTCGTTAGGTAACAACCAATGTATCTCGGGATCAATTGGACATCCATTAGGAAGAAATTCAATAACTTGTGATCCAGGTTTCTCAGGTTCTACAATTAAAACAGTCGTACTGTTGTTTTCATTTTCTTTAGGTGATGCTGTTGTTTCTGGTTCTTCTATTATTTCTTCAGGTTCTGGTTTTAACTCATCAAGTATAATTCTATCACCACATCTCACAAGACCTTTCCAGTCACATTTATTCTTGATAATACTGAAGTAGAGTCCCTTCGGGCAAACCATCTCAACTGGTTTACCGTGGGTACATTGGTAGAACTTATTACATTCCCAGTGCGGTAGGAGCACTTCGATTTTCCAGTCGAGTTCTTGTATTTTAGGACAAAAGTTTAAGGCATTCGCCGCTGTGACAGCCGCAAAGAAAAGAAGAGCAGATACAACTGTAAAAATAAACAATTTGTTACGAAAAGTTTTAATACATAAAATTAATTGTTTAAAGAATCAATATATATTTAATATACCTTCCATGATTTCTCACGTTTCAATTTCAATTGATATCCAATAGGGGTTGTTAAGCATTTATATACTAATAGCATTATTCATATGCGTTAAAATAGAATTTATCGTCTGTGCGATCAAAAACGTTGATAAAAAAAACTTAACATGTTATTGACCTAATTTTGTTTACGTTTTATATTAATATAAAATGTAGTTGAAGCTATCTTATCCTTACTTCTTAACAAGGAGGGTGGCGATAGCTATCATTCTAATCAACCTAAAACTTATTGTGTGTAATCAAAATAACAAATTCTTTAGAATTTTCTATTATTGTAGACAATCGGACAGTTGCAGTGGGATTGACACCTAATTTCCGTTTTCCGGATCTTTACGTACTGCTAATAATAGGAACAAATGAACGATTAGATTCAAAATGTCAGATTTTTTTGTATACCTTGTTAGGCAATTTATTATGTACTCTACAGTTTGTATACAAGATTCATATTACTTTGTTAGGTGTTTTTGCATGAACACAGACGGTAAATACTTTTGAATTATTGTCGCGTCTTACCACCTTTATGACTGCCTCCGTTTTTTTATGATAAAACCATTATATATTTATAAATGTTAATAGAAACGGAATGGGTGCAAAACTATTCCTGTGAGTTTCGAAGAATGCAAAAGAGGTTTGATTCATACTGTTGTAATAATCGTGGGTACTGATCACAAACAGAAGGGGACCGGTATTTGTGGCGATCGATGAGGTGGCCCACGTTTTACAGTAGACGTCTGCTAGCTGGAACGAACGGACTGGCCAAAAATACTAATAAGTACTACTAGTACTTATGACGAGCATACTAGACTACAAACAACTAATAATTCTGTTAAAAAAAGTTTTGGAATGTGTTTTCGACTTTCTTTTTTATGTATGTATTATTAATAGTCTAATAATTTTGCGTTAAATAATTGCGTTCTGTAATACAGCCACAAAAATTACCAACCATTTGTGTTTACATGAATCTTTTGTATTATAAGGTAAATAAAAATTTCCTTCTAATTGTTTACCCGACGTTTAGAGTACTTTACAGCGCTTATGGTCACGGGGGGACTGAGGTGTCTGACGTCCCAATGTCCAGGAATACTGTGACCACGATTTGAACGTTTTATTACAATGTGTAGTATACGCGTAAATATAGGAAATTACTTTGAGTTAAAGCGTAACAGACAATCAAACTCAGATTCGTAGTTTTTATTCATTTTATATATTTATTTGAATCACAAACTGCATGATACATAAGACTATACATAAAAACAAACTTAAATTTTCCAAACAAAAGTACATCCTTGAAAAGTGAACACAGCAGCAGAAGAAAATATAGTTATAATATATTCAGAACACATTTGTACACACACTTGTTTGCATTACGCTTAATTCGTACATGAGTTTATCTATATATTATATATATTTTTATTCTGAGAATATATTACACTATTCATACATAACCGATGGCCGTTTCCCCGTCAGGAGAATTTCTGTGTACACTACTATGGTGATTATTGTCGCCAGGTAATAACGCGTTTATGTTTGTTGCCGCTGTAGACCAATTGGGTTATTACTTACGTCTCAAGGTAACGTTAGCAAATGCGATGTTTTTGACGACAAAATTCAAGGTCTTGATACTTTGATAGTTACGGGTATGTGGTACGTAAGTAGCCATTACCGCCTGTAATTTTCCTCCCTCATATATAAAAATGAAATTAAACATGTTTTTGTATTTAACTTTTTAAAATCTATATCCTAATCTAATCTGTCCGTTCCTAACCATTGATCTGATTGTCATGAAACTTATGTAGGGTGTCCTGAGGATTTAAAAAGAATATATAATATTAATTTAAAATTGTTTTTCCCTTTAAATAAAACTTTTTTGCACAATGCTTTAACATTGTTTTGACATATTTGCCAAAAAAACAAGCAGACAAACGGAATGCAAAAGGATGGGCACTATTTGTTCCAAATAAAGTAACAACAACATTCCTACATGTGAAATGGTGTAAAAAGATTAGTGTAATTAAAATAATAAGAAAATCGACAGCTAGCGTCACTTAAGTAAACACATGACGTAAGCTATATAAAGTATCCTAATTAGGACGGTTTCGAGTCTTCACTTTTCGACCGCTAATAGCAAATCTGCTACTTTTTGTATCATAACATTATTTCATAAACCAATTTTTTAATGATTGAACATTGTTTTACTAGTTAACGTATTATATTTAAACATTAAACGATATAAATAGGTCAACATGTTTTATTTATTCACTAAGTGGGCGGCATTTCGTCGTTCAATGTTTGGTAGAAAACGCAACAGTGGACACAGGATTTTATTATATTCTGGTGACTATTTCAGCAAACAAAAAATATATTTAAAAAATATAACTAACGATAAAAATAAGTTATGTATAAAACTACCATTAAGCATTGTTCCTATGCCTCAGATCCGAAGTTCAAATTTAAATTATTCTAATAATTGAAAATGTTTGTTTTAGGATTTTACTGTTGTGCACCTGTACATTCTCACTTCTTGTAACATATCGCATATCTTGCAGTACAGTTCTAAAATTAATGAATAGGTCTTAAATCGGATGACTGCAAGTTGGTCTTCGACGTGTCATTACCCAGTGTTTCGTCATAAATGTTGATAGAAAAGTAAATAAGATACGTTTTGGTTTGACTAAATTTTATTTTACAAACGGCTAAGCAAATATTAGTTAATTACAAACAATAAATAAAATGTAATAAGTTAATTTTAAATATTATGTATAAATCTTATAGAATTTACAACGTAGACATGCGTCGCTTTTCTCGTAGCTACGTAGTTCTACGGTGTCAATTTTCGTAGAGCCTCACACAGCCAGCGTTCCACGGCCAATCGCAGACCTGTAAGAAAACGTTTAGAGATTTTTACTTCTTCTGGAATTATTAAAAGTAAACTGTAACGATGACTCCTTTACTTTGCTTAAATGATATAGTAGCAAAAAAGTAACCACCATACCTGAAGTTTTCTATTGAAATGCAACCAAAAGGGACAGCGCCTGATGTCTCTCTCGCCGTCCACACAATGGTAAAACAAATTACAAAACTCCTCATTAGGTAGTAACCAATGTATCTCGGTATCAACCGGACATCCATTTGGAAAGAATTCAACAACTGGTGATTCAGGTTTCTCAGTGTCTGTAACAACCACAGTGGTACCGTTTTCATTTCCTTCGGGTACAACTGTAGTTTCTGGTTCTTCTGTTATTGCTTCATCTTTTGGTTTAAACTCATCAAATACAACCCTATTACCACATCTTACAAGATCTTTCCAGTCACATTTATTCTTGATGATACTGAAGTAGAGTCCCTTCGGGCAAACCATCTCAACTGGTTTACCGTGGGTACATTGGTAGAACTTGTTACATTCCCAGTGCGGTAGAAGCACTTCGATTGTCCAGTCGAGTTCTTGTATTTTAGGACAAAAGTTTAAGGCATTCGCCGCTGTGGCAGCCGCAAAGAAAACAATAGCAGATACAACTGTAAAAGAAAACAATTCGTTATAAAAATTGTAGAACATTGGATTTAAAAGAAGCAACTTACATTGTATTTACCTTTCATGATTCCTCACAGAGTCTCAATATCAATTGATATCCAATAAGGGTTGTTAAGCATTTATATACACATACCCTTAGTCATCTTAAATCACTCCGATCTATATTATTGATAAAAAAACCTAACGATATGTTATCAACCTTCTTTCTCTTTCATTGTTTATGTTTATATAAAATATAGTTGATGCTTTAATCTTTACTTTGTATACTACAAGGGTGATGATCGATATGTTTTTAATCGATTTAAACTTATTGTGTGTAATCAAACCAGGAAATCATTCCTACAATCGGACAGTAGCGGTACGATTGATACTTTTTTTTTATTTCCGAATGTTTTGGACGATGATCTGAAGAGATGAACGATTGTGTTTAAATCTCAGATTTTTTAAATATAGAATAATAGGACAACAAAGTAATGATCATCAGTATTCATTTTAATTAATTAACAACAACAATTTGAACTTAGAAATCATAAGACGCGTGTGTAAAACTACGCTTATTTATTTTATTTAAATTTAATTTACTGGAACGCAACAAAAATGTTTTATTTATCCTATTTTAATTATCATGCTAGTACATCCATTTAAGTTTTATTTTTATATGGATTTAATTTTTGCTTCGAATTTCATTTGTTTGTCTTTCGTAATTATGCGCAATTAGCATAGTGCCAATAGAAATTTTGTTTTGAGTACCTTGTTTATTGTGGGAATTTTTACTGCAAATGTCCTCTTTTTTTCTTATTATTTTATTATGATATCCTTTTTACACCATTCGACGTGTGTGAATGTTACTGTCACTGTCTTTGGCATACTTTTGACAGGTGATTTTGTATGAGTTTAACATATCTAGGGCATGAAATATCATTGGGAAATACCAAATCAAAGCACACACACAAACGTAGGATTTCGTACCCAAAGGGTAATACTTTACCATACTACTAAGACTCCGCTGTCCGTCCGTCTAACAGTTGAAATTTTCACAGATGATGTATTTCTGTTGTCGCTATAACAACAAATACTAAAAAACAGAATAAAAAATCGGAACGGAACCCTGCGTGCGCGAGTCTGACTCGCACTTGGCCGGTTATTTCTCTTTATCAAATTCTAAAATAAAAAGTTTTAGTGTTTATTATTTTTAAATGTTTGAAATAATTACACAATGAAAATTTATATGCTTATAAAATTCCAAGCAATAGTGAGGCTATATATATAAGTACATTTTATGTAATGGTCTTTTATCAATAATATTTTATTCACGTAACCATTCCAAAACCTTGTTTTAACGTATTAAAGTAGTACAAAGCAAGAACGGTCTTAAGTACAATTGTGTGGAATTTTACATTATTACCCTAGTCAAAAGTGTTACACATATACTGATATTTCTCTTTTGATTATTACGTTAAAATGAAACGATATTTTTTATGATTTTGGCTTTGATCTTATTTCTTTAAAAAATATATAAAAAAATGGCGTGGGGAAGGGAGGTGAAAATACGAATAACTTTTGAATAAAGCTTACGTAGAGAATGTTCCCTGGTCGTGTTGGTTCATACAAATAATAGCTGTTACCGAAAAATTTAATGTTTATTATTAAAATTCCGCGAACACCGGAAAGAGCACATTTCTACTTACTCATTTTTTTAATTTACTTTTTTACTTTTTTTACTTTATTTACATTATTTTTTTCCAATACTACTCGTACATTTCTTCAATGATTGTCTATTCTATTTAATTATAAGACAGACACCAGATCCAAAGAACTAGTTCAGGTGTAGTTGGATTGCCGAAAAGGAATTCTAATAACAGACTCTAAGGTAAACATTGCCCAAGTAACGCCTCACGAGCATTCATCAATACGCACCAGGTAGGAGCAGTCATTATAGTCTAAACTTATGATTGATAAAGCCTTTTTTGGTATTGTGGAATCTTCGAAAGATACCTTGCTTTCTAGTTTCAAGAATAAATCAAGGTTATGTAAGATTTAACCAACTAAAATTCCTTCGGTTTCCATCAAGGGAGAAGACTTAAAAGGATTTCTAGGACATGAGATGTCTAAACTTATACGAGTCAGACTCCTGAGACATGACATCTTTTAATTTAGTAAAAGTCGTGTGAATATAAATTAATTTAAGATGTATTTATTTGTTGCATATACGCAAGATAATATAATAATAATAGTAAAAAAACATGTAAAATTAATAATGATTTTTCCTCACGTCGTACAATACGTTTGTATCAGCCTGACACAATGATTAAATTGCCGCGCATTCCGCGTTCCGTGGCCAGTCGCACATCTGTTGAAAAACTTCAAGATATATTAAAACTATAAATATAAAGTGAAAATAAACTAGGGGAAGGGATTGGCTCCTGAAATACAGGACAACCTAATTTGGGAGTCAAGGCTCTACTAAAACTGTTTGTAAGATATCCGTTTTTTACCGAATGACGGACGGTAGATAATAGACGGCGGTGCATCCGGCGTAAATAGGTCGCCGGACCGGTATCCGGTTGCATGCACCGCCGTCTATTATCTAACCACCAAAAATCGGCGAAAAAACACGGTCTGATGTCCGGCAAATAAAACGGACGTCTACAAGCACTAAGACTATATAAAGCATAATTATTTATTACTAGCTGTAAATACATTACTATTCGTTTGTTAAAACGCCGCCGACTCCAAAACTAAATATCATTTAAGACTTGATTCTTATGTATAATTGTGTTTCCCTTTTTAAAAAAAAAGAGTACGTTCTCCTACAAGTTACAAATAATAAAGCTATTAACGTGTTTATTTAAATGAGGCAGAATTAATACATTTTAATATAATTAATTACAAATTATCCCACGTCTATTTAAACAATTGGATTAACAGAGCGAAGCAATCAATATCCTCTCTTCTAATAAGTTTTGTTTTAAATGTGTTTGTCTCAAATTGAGTCTTTCCTCATAGACCGAAAATATGTAAATTCATACCTTAGATAACTCGGTTATTGTGGTTTTTTATTGTATAGTTACTACATATTTTTAAAATACACTTCTACATTTTAACCCTATTGGGACAAACAGAATACTAGCCACCGTTCGCCTTTCACCGAGCTTATTTAAACCAAAAGATCGCAGGGCGTGAGCACAAGACATTTTATTTTTGGACAAATTACGTCGGTTTGATATCAAAACCCGGACTTGCGGTGTCTCATCGTAATAATATTAATAAAATGCGCTCACTCCCGTAACCCAGAGAGGTGACAGAGATCCTGGCACTCCTCTATCTTCTTCTACATCCATACATCTGCGCATACATGCACATTGGTTAGTGATATCGTGTTATCTTGAAGATACATATATTGTACTAAAATGAATGAAATTGTAATTACCTTAAGCCGTCTATTGTAGTGCAACCAAAAGGGACATCGCCTAAGATGTTTCTCGCCGTTCACGCATACATAAAACCAATTGCAATACCTTTCGTGAGGTAACAACCAAATCAAGTTATTATCCGTCGGACATCCGTTCCGTAAGAAACCTGTGTGTGTACTCTTCGCGACATATCGGAAGTCCTCTAGTGTGATGTTGCTCACGTAGATGTCATCAGAGGGCGTCGTGTCCAGGAATAATTCTGAACTATCCAGGGTAAACGGATCTGGTAGAACTCTATCGCCGCAGTCGACAAAATCTTTCCAGTCGCATATATTTTTGATGGTACTGAAGTAAAGGCCCTCCGGACATGAAATCTCTATCGGCTCTTCGTTGGTGCACTGATAAAATTTGTCGCATTTTGTGTGCGGAAGGAACACGTCAGTTTCCCAATTATTCTCGTTTTGTTTGGGACAGATGGGTTGATCGAACGATGCTGATGCTGCAGCCAGAAATAAAACTGCATACGATACTGCTAAATAAAATATAGAATACATTAATCACTTAGAATCGATTTTATGGATTAAAAAATCACTAGTTATAAATATACCTAACATGATATCCCGCCAGGATCCTATGAAAAAATAAACGTGAGTAAGTCTTCAATGGGGTTTTATACCTTGCAATTAGTCACTTTATTTCATCTCAAAGTTATGGTTTATTGGTTATATAACTTCATAACCTCGATCGCTTTACAATCCTTGTTATGATTTACTCGCAATAAGCAAATGTCTCGTCGATGATGAATCGAAGTTTAATTTAGATGGCACGCGTGTGTTTTGTTTTCTATCAATGTAATCGTCTCTATTTACAATAAAAAAGTGAGCCGTCGCGGTGCGCCTGGCAAACGTGGATCGAAATTATTTTGTACAGATGATATGCCCGAAAGAATAATATATATTAAAGGCTTAAATATGGCATAGTCAAAAATAACATAATCAAAAAAAAAGATTTTCAGATCTCATACTTGTGACCTGCAAATATTTGACATATAGCCTTCGCCTTCGCCAGGAACTTTGA